>PVJS01010270.1:10000-48453 GCA_004027185.1 Glis glis | reverse complement strand
CAGCTCTTAAATAGCCGAATCTAGATCTGTCTGATTTCAGAGCTCCAATTCTTTTCCACATAATCATATGACTTCTTAAAGTGTTACCTAGTTTTTTTAGCTGAAATACTTGGGACAAGAAGTATTTCAGATTTTTAAAAATTTTGAGCCGGGCATGGTGGCGCACGCTTGTAATCCCAGTACTTTGGGAGGCGGAGACCGGAGGATATGGGTTTGCGGCCAGCCTCACCTCTCTCTCTCTCTCTCTCCTCCTGTATCTCTCTCTCTCTCTCTCTCTCCTTAGTGAGGCCCTCCACAACTTCATGAGACCCGGTTTCAAAATAAAGTATAAAAAATAGGGCCGGGGGCATAGCGCGGAGGTAGAACGCCCCTGGGTTCAATCCCTGGTACCGCAAAAAAAAAAAAAAAAGATGGAAATTCTGGTCCCTTCCCCCGTCTCTCTTCCAATAGAGAGATATTTCATGTTGGTGTTAGTTAATAATAGGAAATTGTGATAGGGAAATTGTAATAGAGTTAAATTGCTGCTAATTCTGATACTGATTAGAGATCTTGTCTTCAGTTCTAAAATGCAGTTTATTGGGGAATTGTACCTTATATGAATAAAATTACATAACTCCCATTTATTTCTCAAGGCATTTTGCCTTTATAGAAAGGGATGAGGTTAGGTGACCTAGGTTGCAAGTTGACTCATTTCTTAATCATGTCACCTAACCTCGGGGCATGTCATCTGTCACTGGAGATATTAAAACCTGGCCTACTTCTTTTTTTTTTTTTTCGTGTTACCGGAGATTGAACCCAGGGGCATTCTATCTCCGAGCTACACTCCGGGCCCTATTTTTTATCCTTTATTTTGAAACCGGGTTTCACGAAGTTGCGGAGGGCCTCACTAAGTAGCTGAGGCTGGCCGTGAACCCCGATCCTCCGGTCTCAGCCTCCCAAGTACTGGGATTACAAGCGTGCGCCACCACGCCCGGTTCCTTGGCCTACTTCTTGAAGTTCTGAGGAAAATGAAGTAAGGCAGCATGTTAATGCTGTGGTGGGTACACGGTTTTAAAATGTGGTACTATAGTAAGGCTTAACTAAAGTGAGTTCTTCTTTCTCAGACAACTTGATAGTGGAGGAAGCAGTGCAGGAGCTGAATTCCTTTCTTGTGCAAGAGAATATGAGGCTCCAGGAACTGACAGACCTCCTTCAGGAGAAGCATCGCACCATGTCTCAGGAGGTACTTGACCGGAAAGGAGAGGTGGCTCTTTCTAGTGGCTCTGGCAGATTTTGGCTTATAATTCTGAGTGCTTCAAAGTCCACCTTACTCTAGAAAGCCAATTTTTTTATATTGAAGAACATGCAGGGCAGGCTAAAACAACCAGCTCTGAGAAATCAAAATCTTGAGGAAAAGTTAAGGGAAGAAGAAAATAATTAAGTATTTCTCCTTGACTATGCCTCTGTTTAAGTAGACATTTTAGTATCTTCATCTTTAGGAAGAAATGCCATCCTATAGGATTTTACAAAACATAGTAAAAGTTCCAGCCCTTTACTCCCCCAGTGAATTACTCCACATATAAGACTGTGAACAATGTTACTAAGGAACAGCTGGATGAAAATTCAACAGAGAATTGGCTAGTGAGAACCACTGCACTGATGATATCCTGGAAACTTGAGGATGTGAGTCTTTAGTCTTTTTAGTCCAAACTTGGGCAGAAATAGTGCCGTGACCAAACCATGCCGTGATGTGGGCATTTATCTGCACAAAATGCTTATGATAAAGTGGTGAGAGCCTTAGAAGACCTTCTGATACTCCTGGTTACCATTTTGGTTTCGTTTTCTACTGAAATGTGACCTCATTTGGTTTGGCCACTGAATTCTCATGGTTATTAGTAATTGATTAGTTAACCATTTACTTAGTGCCTACCATTTAAGTACTTTACGAATATTATTTCTAATTGCAAAATAGTTCCCATTTTACTAAGGAAACTGATTCAAAGAGGTTAGTGACTGATCTGAAGGCAGGTAGATAGAAAGTAATTGAGCTGCGTTTGAACATAAGTTTGTTTAGTTTCAAAGTCATGTTCTTCATATGCGTGGTTTTCTAAACTCCAGTGTTAAAGTCCATGCTAGGCTACTTGCATGAACACGTGGATTCTCTTCAACCTTCAAAGGGGTTAGAGCATAGCAGCACTTACAAGTAAATTGGGGTATGGTAAGACAATAGAATAACCTTCTGTTATGTTTTAAGACATAAACTTGGTGCTACCAAAGAGCTTCCTTTTAAAGCTCTTTCCCAAGTCTCACTTAGCATTACTAAGCTGGAGGGCACATTGGTTTGCTCAGCTGGGTAGAGGTGCAGGCTGGCTCTTGATGCTGCCCCTCAGCTGGGAGCTCACCTTCGTCGCCCACTAGAGTACCTGTGGATCGCCTCTCCCACATGGTAGTCTTGGGGTAGTTGGACTTCTTACATGGCAGGTGATTTCTTCCCAGGAGTATTCTAAGAACACTGGGCACAACCCACTGGTCTTTCTGACATAGCCTTGACATGATGTAGTGTAATTTCCATTGGGTCACCAAAGTTTACCCAGATTTAAGAGGATAGATCAAAGATCCCACTTCTTGATGGGAAGACTGTCAAAGAATTTTTGGGTCATGTTCTAAAACCAATCCAAAGGGTATGTATAGATTAATGTGAGCATGTGACAGTTTTATAATTAAAATACCAAGTACTGTTAGCTGGTGTATAGCTCCTAAATAGAATAACAAAAGTTTTTATGTCTACCATATCTGATTCTAAATTGCTCTGGAGTCAGTTTAAAAAACATGGAAGTTTTCATTTTCTTCTATATAGATGATTATTTGTGGGGAGAGAAGGATGGGGATAAATATAGGTGTCTTTCTGAATTTTTGTTTTCTAAATTACTTATCTGATGAAATGAAGGATATTACCTTTTGTTTCTTAAAAATACATATTTTCCGATGGATTTGTGGTCTGTCTAGGGAAACAAAACAGTTATTGGATCTTATTTCCTTGTATGAGAGTTCTTATAGACTTTTACAGTTTTCATGATTATAACTGATTCAGAACTGTTAAAATGAATCTCTGGCTTCATTTTTATTCTTGTGCATTGAAAAATCTTGTCTATAATTTTACCCAAGCACGGGTTAATTTTTGTGGAATTTGGCACTTTAAGCTAGTGATGTAAGTAAGACATTCCTTTTCTAACTTGGTCTTTTTTATTGCTGTTTTCGTCAATACCCATCTTTGGGATGTAGTTTTCCAAGTTGCAGGGTAAAGTGGAGACAGCGGAGTCACGGGTGTCTGTCCTGGAGTCCATGATTGATGACCTGCAGTGGGATATCGACAAAATTCGAAAAAGGGAACAGCGACTCAACCGACACTTGGCAGAAGTCCTAGAGCGGGTCAGTGCTGTTTTATTGTACTTTGGAAACTAGAATCATTTTATAGGAGTCTTCTCAGAAAGGATCAATTTGGATAGTGGTACTTAGGGAAAAAACTGATCTTTGGAAAGTATGTTGGTTATCAGACTAAAATCTTAAAGTCTCTCATAAAGAATCTTTGTCTTCTCTCTAGGTGAATTCGAAAGGTTATAAGGTATATGGAGCGGGGAGCAGTCTCTATGGCGGCACAATCACTATCAATGCCCGGAAGGTAAAGTCTGACCCACTCAGGGCACCGTGTTGGACCTGGTGCCAGGCCTTGGGCCTCGGTACTTGGAATGGTTCATAAGTGGCAGAGTGGGGTTTGCTGGGGGAACTGATCAGAAGCTTAGAAATGGGAACAATTTAAGAATTCTTTTTCTTTATTGTCATTTGCTATTTCCCTGCTTCTCTCCAGTTTGAGGAAATGAATGCAGAGCTTGAAGAGAACAAAGAGTTGGCTCAGAACCGGCACTGTGAGCTGGAGAAACTTCGGCAAGACTTGGAGGAGGTCACTTCACAGAATGAAAAGTTGAAGGTAGGAGACATGGCTCTGAAAAGTAGACTTTGTTGATCAACTCACGGGAATGTGCTTATGAATCCACATAGTTTATGAGTGAAGAGAAAAATATAGACAAAATTCAACATCCTTTCATGATAAAAACTCTCAATGAATTAGGTATAGAAGAAACGTACTTCAATGTAGTAAAGGCCAGATGTCACAAGCCTATGGCCAGCATCACACTCAGTGGTGAAATGCTGAAACCTGTTCCTGTAAGATCAGGGACAAGACAAGGATATCCACTCTCGCCGTTTCCACTTAGTTTAGGACTCGAAGTCCTAGCTAGAGCAATTTAGGCAAGACTAAGAAATAAAAGGCCTTCAAATTGGAAAGGAAGAAGTAACGTTGTCTGTTTGTCTATGACATGATCTTATGTATAAAAATCCATAAAGACGCCACCAAAAAACTATTAGAACTATAAACAAACTCAGTAAAATTGTGGGATACAAAAATCAACATATAAAAACCAGTTGTGTTTCTATATAATAAAAATACTTAGGAAACAGAAATTAAGAAAACAATCTCATTTTATAATAGCACTAAAAAAAACCCTAAAACCAAAGAGGTAAGAGATTTGTGTACTGCATGGATAAAGAAAATGTGGTACAGATATACAGTGGAGTGTGAGTCAGACTTTAAAAAAGGAAATCCTGTCAATTGTGACAGCATGGATGAACGTGGAGGACATTATGCTAAGTGAAATAGGCCAGGCAGGTCCAGAAGGACAAATGCTCAAATACTGTACAATCTTCCTTATGTGTGGGATCGAAAAAAGTGGACCTCATAGAAACAGAGTAGAATGGTGGTTATGGGGGCCGGGGACTGTGGGAAGGTGTTGGTCAAAGAGCACGAAGCTTCAGTTGTTCAAGATGAATAAGTTCTGGAGATGTAATGCGCAGCTTGGTGACTAGAGTTGATAATTCTGCATTGTGTGCTTGAAATACATTAAGAGAGTAGGTCTTAAATGTTCTTACCACACAAAAAAGGCAACTGTGAGATGACAGAGATGTTACTCAGCTTGTTTATGGTGATTTTCTCACAGTGAACACATTTATTAAACATCATGTTGTGTACCCTAAATATGTGTAATTTTTATTTGTTGATTATACCATATTAAAGCTGGCAGGGGAGGAGGGGAAGAAAAATGTAAGTTTTGTTGATACATGGCCTACTTTATTTACTTGTATATTTACTGTTATCTCTCTGCACCTTGCCTTGTTTTGAAAGGATTTACAGCGACTATAACGATTTATAGACTAAGTCAAAGTGTTCTAATGTAGGAGTCTTGAGAAAAATGAAGAACAGAATAAACTAGGTTGAGAATTCAAAATGGATATAAAAATGTGTCTCTTTATATGATATATGAAAGGAACATGTATATATCGTGGAAGGACATGCCATTTTTTGTCAAAGGTGGGCCACAGACTTGGCTCTGCAATTTCTCACTGCCAAAATAAAGAAACAATGATCTTGTTGGTTTTCAAACCTGCCCATTAGAATTTTCCCTTCTCAGGGTGTTAGGGGATGAAAGAATATTTTGGAAGTCTTCTTAATCCCTCTTTCAACCATAGCCACCTGTCTTTTATAATTTAATTTGTTTCCAGATAAATTGAATTAGAATAAAAATGTTTGAATTGAAAAACAAACAAAAACAATGTATGTTAAATCAATTAAAGCATTTGAGTAATTAAAGCAAAGTGTTGTTTATAAGAATCCTAACTATTTTTGTTACCATGTCAGAAATACTTTCTCTGTGGTGGTTAATATAGAGAAACAGTTAAGGACTTGGCTCCTCAACTATGTTTTTAAAATAAGCATCCTGACAAATTTCTTAGGGCCCTTCTGGCAGCTCTTCTGTCTTTGGATCTAGGTTGAAACGATGTAAGTCACATATCAAAACAGTCCTGGGTGGTCTACTTTAATTGGTGGTAGATTTTACATTAGAGGAATGGGTAGATAGACTTCATAATGTTCATGATTGTTTTAATTGTGCCGAACCATCTGTGAGTTCAAGATTTTATTTCCTGTATGTCTAGTATGTAGGGCACAGATGCTATATTCTGCTTCTGACTTGACTTCTTTGGGCCCCCTAAGGTGGAATTGCGGAGTGCAGTGGAGGAGGTGGTTAAGGAAACCCCAGAATATCGTTGCATGCAGTCACAGTTCTCTGTCCTGTACAATGAGAGCCTGCAGTTGAAAGCTCACTTGGATGAGGCTCGGACCCTGCTTCACGGCACCAGGGGGACCCACCAGCGCCAGGTTGAGCTCATTGAGGTAACAGCCTTACTTTGTCTTCTGTATATAAGTTATTCTGTCTCAAAAGTTTTACAGTTTTGCCTTTTCATATACAGTTAATCTCTCATTCATTTAGCAAACATTTATAGAGTGGCCTATAGAGTGGTCTATAGATTTATAGATCTTTGCTCTGTTAGATGATGGGTGTACAAAGATGACATAACAGAATTCCTGCCCTCAGAAGTCTTAAAGTCCACTGGGAGAGTAGTATCCATTCAAATGCAGTGTGATTACAATAGCGGCATATCCAAAAGGTGTGTTGATGGAAGAGACAGAGTATCTGATTTGACTGTGGAGCATTTCTGATTCCACTTGAAAAATGAAGTGTGACTCTTAGAGATAAATACAAGCTTCCTGACAGTTACAAGTAAGAGAAGTGTGTTTCTAGTGGTGAGACCAGCATGTATGAGAATATGAGAGAGCATGAAAAGTAGTTTAATATGACTGGAGCTTATGTTTATGAGAGACGGCAGGTGGAACCTGCAACTCTACTTACAGGCCATTACAACGTATAATGGCGCCTGTAGATAATTTTTTTAAAGGCAGAAATTTTTGTTCATATGGTCACTTCTGCATCTACTATACACCTTAAAATAATGTTTATGGTAGTTGGTCTTTTCATATATGTCGGCCAAGTGAATTGAATACCATTTTACAGATTTTATATACTGCTTTATTTTATTTATTTATTTATTTATTTATTTATTTATTTGAGGTACTGGGGATTGAACCCAGGGGCATTCTACCTCTGAGAGACACCCCCAGCCCTATTTTATTCTTTATCTTGAAACAGGGTCTCAGTAAGTTGTAGAGGGCCTCACAAGTTGCTGAGGTTGGTTGCAAACTTGGGATCTTTCTGTCTCAGCCTCCCAAGTACTGGGATTACAAGTGTGCACCACCACACCTGGCTTTTATGGTTTAATTCTCCAACTAAATTGTAATTCTCAGAGTGGTGGCCATTTCCTTTATTTTTTCAATATCTTGTCAGTTTCTGTGTCAGTGTTTTGAAGCTATCTGGTGTTCATTAAATAGTGAATGAAGTGGAAATTTTCACAGTAATTCATTCTTTTCTTGGCATAATATTATTTTCTTTTTTAGATCCTTACAGATTAAATTTAGGAGAGAGAATAATAGAATATTATGATATTTCCATATTTTGATAAGAGCCTTTGATTGGTTCCTTTTTCTATGTGTAGCGAGATGAGGTCAGTCTTCACAAGAAGCTGAGGACTGAAGTAATCCAGCTGGAAGATACGCTGGCCCAGGTCCGCAAGGAGTATGAAATGCTGAGGATAGAATTCGAGCAGACCCTTGCTGCCAATGAACAAGCAGGTATAATTATTTTTGCTGCACCCTACAGTTTGTTTGCTATAAGTGCCTTCCTTGAAAGACAACACGGTTCTCAGGATTTATTAATACTAATGTGAGCTCAGCAGTCCTTAAAGTCCCTTAAATCCAATCCTATAATTAATTTTGGTCCACAGCACATGTATTTGTTTTTTACCTCAAGTTGACCAGTTTCATTTTCATCTTCTGAGAAAGATATTTCTTTTGGCAATCCTCCCTGTTTTTCAGAAGTTCCGTGTGTTCTGCACTTTCTCTCCTGTGCTGCCCTTCCGGCAGTGCCTCCTAATGCTGCTGTTGCTGTATTTCAGGCCCTATCAACCGGGAAATGCGTCACCTCATCAGCAGCCTCCAGAATCACAACCACCAGCTGAAAGGGGAGGTCCTAAGGTATAAGCGGAAATTGAGAGAAGCCCAGTCGGACCTGAACAAGGTACCCAGGAGCAGTAGACTAAGTGTTGTTTGCTATTAAGTTTGTCAGTCAGTTTTTGAGTGAGGTAAGCAATGTGTTTACCATAAGTGATGTGCACTTTTGCTTTCTTGTTCTCCCAGACACGCCTGCGTAGTGGCAGTGCCCTCCTGCAGTCTCAGTCTAGCACGGAGGACCCTAAGGATGAACCCGCAGAGCTAAAGCCAGATTCTGAGGACTTATCCACCCAGTCCTCAGCATCGAAGTCATCTCAGGAGGATGCCAATGAAATCAAGTCCAAGCGGGATGAGGAAGAGCGAGAACGAGAAAGGAGGGAGAAGGAAAGGGAGCGAGAAAGAGAACGGGAGAAGGAAAAGGAGAGAGAACGAGAGAAGCAGAAATTAAAAGAATCAGAGAAAGAGAGAGATTCTGCTAAGGATAAAGAGAAAGGGAAACACGATGATGGGAGGAAAAAGGAGGCAGAAATTATCAAACAGCTGAAGATCGAACTCAAGTAAGAGCAAGGCTTAGAGTGACTGTTCCTGACTCACAGTCTCACGTTCAGACATCATTAGGGAAACAAAATGTTTAGTTGATGGCATGGCTTGTCCGATCATTATATTTTAGATGTAACTAAACGTACGCTTAATGTAGTCTCAACTCTTGATCAAGAGTACAGCCATAATGGCCTGCCTGATATTGTATATTCTAGTTGAGTGGTTAGGTATCAGTAAACCCTGTGGTTTTGGCCTTCTTTAATCCAAGTTCAGAGACAGGATATCATATTACAGTAACACACTTGAAAATTATTGGAAATTAACTATTGCTCTTTATTGGATTTGGGCAGATTGTTGGCATTACCTAAATGGAGTATGTATCACTGTAACTTCAACAATATCTGATCTGTTTGCTTGACAGTTAACTAGTTAGTGGCTCTGCCAGATCATATTGAGACAATTCTTAGGGGGTTTACTCCTACAAAAATTTCAACAGTAAGATAGCTCTTAAATCCAATGAAATATTATCTTTGTCATAACCTCACATGTTGTACCTTTTCTTCCTGCATAACCAATATTTATCTGGTAGAACTTCTGGCTCTCTGTTTTCATGGTAGACCCTTTGGTAATATTTCAGTTTGAGAGACCACTGTGCTTAAAATACTTGAACTCAAGTGTAGTAAGAGGTTTAATAATTTAGTGTTAGTCTTCAGCTGATAAATATCCATCTGTCAAGTCTGTGGTTAGCTATATATTTTATACTTTTAAATATTCTCCCTCCTTATTTCTTTAAGGCAAACATTTTCTTTTTCAAGTGTTGTATTAGAATCATCTGAGTTACTTGTTTAATACATCCTTGTACCCCTTCCCAGACCTACTGAATCTCAGATTCTAAGAGTCGGACCACAGCAGCTTGCCTATGTAATAAGTATTACAAATGTTTATTTTATAACAATGTTAGAGAACTGAAGGGAGCAATGATTCACTTATACAGCTTATTTTTCTGTCCTCTCTGAGTATATCTAGAAGTCTATTGATAGTCTCTGCAAAATTTTGTCTCTTAGTTATGACATAGAGTATTAAACTTTTGACCTATTCTGCTCAATTCAGACTTCTCTCGCTCCAATGGCCTTTTTTTCTCATCCCATCATTCCCTTCCTCTGTCGCCCTTGTCATAGGAAGGCGCAAGAGAGCCAGAAGGAGATGAAACTATTGCTAGATATGTACCGCTCTGCCCCAAAGGAACAGAGAGACAAAGTTCAGCTAATGGCAGCTGAGAAGAAGTCTAAGGCAGAGGTAATCTAGTCTGCCATTACTGTCATTCTGGCAAAAATCTGCATTTGTGGGATTTTCCTTCATACTTCTTAAGGATGGAGTTTGTCTTTTAAGTTAGTGTTTAATTTTGCAATGTTTTCTACCCTTTCAAAGACCATCTAAAAAACACCACCTACAGTAGAGGTTTTAAGATTCTCTGTAAGGTAGTATGGTATCAGAGGTACTAGGAATAGGTTTTTTAAAACTTCATTCACAACCAGGTGTGGTGGCTCATACCTGTAATCCCAGTACTTGGGAGACTAAGACAGGAGGATCACAGGTTTGAGGCCAGCTCAGCAACTTAGTGAGATTTTGTTTCAAAATAAAAAATAAAATAGGGCTGGGGTGTAGCTCAGAGGTAGAATATCCCTGGGTTCAATCCCTAGTATCACAACAAACAAACAACTTTATTTCCTACTTTGCCTATATAAATCATTATTACTATAGTGGTTCTGTCTGATTTAGGGAGGAATATCTTATATTCTTACAACTTTGAGGCCTGTGGGGGGAAAAAAGGTTAAAAACCTGTATTCTAAAGGAAGATATATGGTATATGTGCAACCTCAAAAATGTTGCTTATAGAAGCATGAAGTGTAAGAATGGAGTGATAGTAAAACTGTTGTAATGTGGTGTATTGTATCACTAATCTTGTTTTATAATTCTGTAAATACTCTTTTGGTGTTATGGGCCTCCATCTGTGCATAGTATTCATTGATTTTGAAAATGTATTATATCTTAGTCTTTATTTTTATGTGATTCTTTTCCTCCTATAGTTGGAAGACCTAAGGCAGAGACTTAAGGATCTAGAGGAGAAGGAGAAGAAGGAGAACAAGAAAATGGCTGACGAGGATGCCTTGAGGAAAATCCGGGCAGTGGAAGAGCAGATAGAGTACCTGCAAAAGAAGCTGGCCATGGCCAAGCAGGTCGGCATACTTTCCTTATTTAATTGACTTTTTAAGTAAATACAACTCAGCAGGCAAGTTATTGCTGTGAAATTTGTTGTTTCATTCTTTTAGTCTTTTTGTTGTTAGTTTTTTTCTCCTATTTTTTGTTTTATTTGTTTTTATATTGAAGTCTTCCATCCTTCCATTATTTTGTTTGTTTATTTAGGAGGCAAGACATTTGTTTTCAAATGGCTAGCTAGTTCAAACTTTGTTTATTAAAGATCTCTTCTTTGTCTGATGCCATGCAACTAGGGGATATAGTGAATATAAAATGAAAAAAGATGTAAGATTTTATACATATTATGATTATAAGTATATGAAACTAAGAAAACTATGATTCCCAAATAGGTTATAAACAAGCAATATATTGACTATGGTTGTTTCTGGTCAAGGAACTATAGAAACTATTCTCATAATGAATATACATTTCTTTATTTTTAAATCCCAGTAAATTTTTTATTAACATTCAATAATAAATGTACAGAAATGGTTGGAAAAGCCAGATAGCCAGGCACAGTGGTACATGCCTATAATCCTAGTACTAGGGAGGATGCGACAGGTGGCTCACAGGTTCAAAGCCAGCCCGTGGTAACTTAGCAAGAACTTGTTTCAAAATAAAAAATAAAATAGGACTAGGGGTGTAGTTCAGAGGTAGAACACCCCTGTGTTCAATTCTTAGTACCACAAAAAAAACCCCAAACAACAACATATATCCCATATATATGTTCACCATTAGGGAACATCCTCATTGTTTCTAAGAAATAGCAAAACAAAAATGAGATAAAGTTGTTTTAAGGGTAACTTGATCAATTTTCAGAAGTAAAATAACTTGCGACTACTGGACAGACTATTAGAACTGAATAGAAAGTCTAGAAATAGCCGGGCGTGGTGGCGCATGCTTGTAATCCCAGTACTTTGGGAGGTGGAGACCGGAGGATCCGGGTTTGTGGCCAGCCTCAGCTCTCTCTCTCTCTCTCTCTCTACTTAGTGAGGCCCTCTGCAACTTCGTGAGACCCGGTTTCAAAATAAAGTATAAAAAAATAGGGCCGGGGGTGTAGCGTGGAGGTAGAATGCCCCTGGGTTCAATCCCTGGTACCCCCCCCCCAAAAAAAAGAAAGTCTAGAAATAGACCAAAGTACACATGGGTATTTAATATACACTAATAATACAGTTTTAAATCCATGGGAAAAGGGAAGACTGTTAAATTCGTGGGACAAAAAAAATAATATTGAAAAAGAATACCTACTTCAACACTATATTAGGATGATTTCCAAATGGATCATAGATATGATATTAAAAAAGACGAATCCATCATAGAGTGAGAAGAAAACAGATAAATTTTTTTATAAGTTTGCAGTGAAGACCTTTCTAACTATTAATAAAAGGCTAGAAAACATGAAAAATGATCAGTAATTTTGAGTTATGAAAAAATGACACAAAATTTCTACATGGAAAAACACTGTTAGCAAAGTCAACAGATTAAATAACAAAAAGGAAAGAAAATTAACTCTTATCACAAAGGGGCTTATCTTTCTAATATATTAAAACATAAGGAAAAAGACTAACAATCCAATAGAAGAACAGGCAAAAGATATGAGTTGTTCACAGAGAGGAATTCATATCGCTCTTAAACATATGAAAAAATGCTCACTCTTATAAGAAATGTAAATTAAAGCTATTGTTAGATACCATTTATCACCTGTCAGATTGTTATGAAACTTGAGGCTTGCAACAGCTGAAAGTCTGTAGATTAAAATAAAGTCAGTATTATAAATTGTGTAAAAGTATGAGAAAATGTGGGGCTTTTTGATAGAAGTTCTTTTAACCAGCTGTGGCTTGAGGAATTTGTTAGATTAAGGTGTAGTTATTGTCTGTTTTAACTGACTTGGAGTAGAGACCAACTAATGAATATCAGACCAAGAACTGGTTCCAGTGGCTTCAGGTAATAGGGCTTCTTCTTCTCAGGAAACCTAGTGCAAAACTAAGTTTAAGCCTTTTAAACCAAGTCTCTCTGTCACTAAGTTAATTTATATGTAAATGAACAGTGGGAACGGTTAGTTTCCTGTGCTTCTTTTTAGTGTTAGAAGATTCTACTAATAAGATTCCTCATTTTAGGAGGAAGAAGCTCTCCTTTCTGAGATGGATGTCACAGGCCAAGCTTTTGAAGACATGCAGGAGCAAAATATCCGTTTGATGCAGCAGTTGCGGGAGAAGGATGATGCAAATTTCAAGCTCATGTCAGAGCGTATCAAGTCCAATCAGATTCATAAGTTGCTCAAAGAAGAGAAGGAGGAGCTGGCTGACCAGGTTCTGACTCTGAAGACTCAGGTATTTAGGATGAGTAGAGCTCCCCTCTCCCCCTTTTTTTTTTCAGAACTGGGGATTGAACCCAGGGCATTCTACCTCTGAGCTACACCCCCAGCCCTATTTTTTATTCTCTATTTTGAAACAGGGTCTCACTAAGTAGCTGAAGCTGGCTGGGAACCTGCGATCCTCCTGTCTCAGCCTCTCAATTACTGGGATTACAAGCGTGCGCCACCACGCCCGGCTCAGAGCTTCCCATTGTGTTGAAGTGGGGTGCTTTCTGCATGAAGATACCTGTGAAAATGATCATTGTGGCATTTTTTTGTTGTAATAGGAAATAAACCCTGGAAGCTAAATATCTATTATTAGGGTACTGGTAAATAAATTACACATCCCAACAAAGGAGTACAGTGTAGCTGTGAAAACACATATATATTTGCTGGTGTTGAAAAAATGTCTAAAATATATTAAGTGATTTATTTTATTGTTCCTTTTCTATTAAAATATGAATGTATGTATTTTTACAATTTCTGGACGGCTACAGGGAACCATACGAGTGGTTGCTTGGCTCCCTCTGAATGTTGGGATGACAGTGAAGGGTTAGGAAGTGATTGTGTGATTTTACCTTTTACCCTTAATATTGTTTATTCTACTTTGTGCATTAATTTCAAGAAAAAGACTACTTTAGAACCTCTAGCCATTCTGAAAGAGATATGCTTAGACTTTTGTTTGAACCAAAATTGATGTGCTGTAGTAGAAATTACCAGGTTTTGAGAATTAGTGTGGCTCCAGAAGATAAATATGTCAGTGTAATTTCCTCTATTCTTGGCAGTATGGAAAATAATTCTTCTCAGTGGTTTTCCAGATTCTTATTTGAATCTCCATCAACATTTTATATTAAAAGCCAGGCCTTTAATAACATAGTCTTGCATGTATTTTGTAGGGTTCATGGGTAAAGTGAGTAATAGTTTGAGGATTCTAACATACTATTTTTCGTAGGCTTACAGATTAGGAAAGCACAGCAAATTTTGTTTTACTTTTCTTCCTGTTTGTGTTAAAACCTGGTTTCCTTCTCCAAAGGTTGATGCCCAGTTACAGGTAGTAAGGAAACTGGAAGAGAAGGAGCACCTGTTGCAGAGCAACATCGGCACAGGGGAGAAGGAGCTGGGTCTCAGGACCCAGGCCTTGGAGATGAATAAACGCAAGGTACGAGGGCTCACTCTGTAATCTAGTGTGATGGTCAGTCTCGAGGAGCAAGAACGACACTGTAGGTTCACTTTATTCCTCGGACTTGGGTTAACCTTTTGTCTGGCTGGAAACGAGGGACGATAAGACGATGTTATGTGTCCATCCCATATAGGCAATGGAGGCAGCCCAGCTTGCAGATGACCTCAAAGCACAACTGGAGTTGGCGCAGAAGAAGCTACATGATTTTCAGGATGAGATCGTGGAGAACAGTGTCACCAAAGAAAAGGACATGTTCAATTTTAAACGAGCCCAGGTAAAGAGCAGTTCTCTCTTTTCATTTCGCCTTTTAGGCATTTCCTGAGGTCGGAAGTGAGCCATGTAATGAGTCCTTAGTCTCATGTACATCATTTTCTACTGGTCTGTAAGTTCCTTGTGGGAAGAAACTTAGTCTGTTTTTTTCAATGTCATATCCCCAAAGCCTGTTATGGTTCCTACCACCTACTAGGCATGAAGTAAATATTTACTAAATGTGTGAAATAGTGAATTCAGTAGCAGAGTAACAATATTAAAAGGTTTAAAGTTCTCCTGCAGTATTTCTGTTATTTGTTATGTCATCTATTTCTCATGATATCTTTCTGTCCTTACTCATAGATCTATAAAATTATTTTAATCCCTAGTTTGTAAGCCAAGAAATACAGGATATTAGAAACCTCAAACCATTACTCATTTTATTTAAACCTTAACAACTACTTGCTTCAGAATAAAGTGACCTGTCCCCTAAATTCTTAGATTGTGTTTTCATAGGACTGATTTGGCAGTAGTTGATGCAGTTCTTATTTGAGGATATGATAATGGCTGCTTGTCCTAAAGCAAAAGGAAATATCTTGCCATTTGCAGTTGTCTACATTCCTAAAGATAATTGGGCATGAAAGGACAGAAGGTCCTTTCTTTCCACAACAGAAAGTTCAAGTTGAGGAATTATTTCTCTCAAAAACTGTATGTCTGGAGAGTGTATCTAACAGGTCTGCTGTCTTGCCACAGGAGGACATCTCTCGACTTCGAAGGAAACTGGAGACCACAAAGAAACCAGACAATGTACCCAAATGTGATGAGATTCTAATGGAGGAGATTAAGGATTACAAGGTTAGAAAAACTGCCTCAATGATTTCTTTGTGTTTTTAGTCAAGGTCCAAAGTGGTTTACTAATACACTGGGAGAATAAACACTGAACTTTACATGCAGGAAACCACAGAATGGTTTAGTTTTGGGGGGATGGTACTCCTGTCCTAGTGCTTTGTGGTTTTCTGGTGTGTTTGCTTACACATGATAACCATTTGCTTCGTAAACCTTTGTGGTTGCTCAGACTCTGACTTCCTTCTTTTTCTAGGCACGTCTGACTTGTCCGTGCTGCAACATGCGTAAAAAGGATGCTGTGCTTACCAAGTGTTTCCATGTTTTCTGCTTTGAGTGTGTGAAGACACGCTATGACACGCGCCAGCGCAAGTGTCCCAAGTGTAATGCTGCTTTTGGTGCCAATGATTTCCATCGCATCTACATCGGTTGAGGGAGGAGAAGAGGAGCTGGCTAGACAGGCACTTACTCATTAACCACCAAACCTCTACCTCTTCTCTCCTTGACAGCTCGTCTGTCAACTCCGTTTCCTCCATAGACTTATGTCCAGGCTTTCCTCTGTAATAGCTAGACGATTGTCGGAGAAAGGACTGGTAAATGCAAGCTTGGGTTTAGAATGAATTAGAAACCAACAACTCGTATTTGTCTTCCCTACCTACCAGCTTTATTTCTTTCATTTAGACTTTTCAACATTTGCTTCTTTGGGCCCATTGTGTAATCTTGGATTGTCCATTCCTTCTGAAAAAGTCAAGTTAGTATTTTTGACATGGAGAAGGGAACAAAGAGTGGAAATGTGCTATTTTGAGCAAGTGACTGTTTAGAAATAAGCTATCTATGGGCACAAACTTTTCTTGATTTGGGTAGAAAACTTTTTCTAAACTTGGATTATAAAGCGATATAATTATGCTACTCTCTCCTGGATGGTTTGAAGCCTTAATGAAATGATATCCAGGATAATTTAGTCCATTTCGCCTTTGCTAGCAGAGTAACTTTTAAGGTCAGCTGGCTTCCCTGTTAAAATTATTTAAGAATTGAATGTTCAACTGCTTAAAAATCTTTAAATTTCTCGAGGCCAGAATAATTTCAAACAATATGCCCCTTTTGTCTTCTAATGAAATAAAATTTGGAGAAGATGAAGAACAGGACTGAGATGGTGAAGAGATCTTCTGAATACTCTGAGAAATTGATACAGAGAGGCCATGTGAGCTATGAATTACTCTCATCGTCCTCTCCACAGCGGGTGTTGTGATCCCTGTTTTCCAGAAGATTCTCTATAATGTTTTTGTAGGACTTTATACTTCACAGCCTCAATTAAAGCAGGATTCAGTTTAATTCTGTGTTTGTGTTTTTTCTTTGAAACTTTTTTCTTTATTACTAGTTGCGTTTACATCTGCCATTCTAGAAATGAATTCTCTTAAATAGGAAAAAAATTGGTTTAGATTAAGAGTCTGTCTGTTTTTAAAGTATTTAATTCTTTGATTAATTGAAGTAGTTTTTTTCCCCAGTTATTTTATCAATTCTGTTCTGAGGAGACATTATACCTAAAAGATGTCAGTTTATTTGACTACTCAGTTCTCTTCCACAGTTCACCATGGGAGCAAGAGATTGTGGTTTGTTTTTCAGGGATCATAATGCTTCCTGGCACTGTAGGTTGAGAGCTCTTGAATTATTAGTTTTATAGTTACCAGTAAACCACAGGGTTTCTCTCTCTGGTAGGGTTTGTAAAAAGTGGATCCTTGTTAACACCACTTGTCCTCAATGGTGGATAAGGGCAAATCTGTGTCCTTTTATAGTCACTAGCTATAGTTAGCAGAACGTGATGAATTCCATAAAGTCATGTGATATGTAGACTAAGAAATGAGTCTAATTGAAGGCTCTTACGTGGTCATCAAGAGAGGCCACCGGTCTGTTTATCCCCTGCCCAACACACACAGGGCTGTGATAGGACAGGGCCCTGCTCCTGGACACACAGTGCACTTGGATTCCATAATAGGACATTTCCCCTGATTGCTCGTTCTTATAGGGAACACTTTAGCATAACTTTGTTGGTTGGAGGATAAATGGACTTTTTAGGCAGTAGGTGTTTTGATATTAGCTGTTTATGACAATTGGCTGAGAGAACCAACTGCCCAGTACCAGGGGACCATGGGTTTGTGGGATGTGGAGGGAAGCACTAATCCCATGAGAAGCTGGATTTAGGGGAAGTTCCTCTAGTGGAGAAGTTGAGATTCAAGCAACACAAAGTGAGTTCTCAAAGTCATTTTTAGATAATGACCAAAAATGGTGGGGATTTTTTTTGGCAGTCTGGTTTCTCTCAGTACAGAAGAAAGCAGTGAATGGGCTTCAGGGACACCCCCAAATTGCACATCAAGTTTTGTTTGGGTAGTATGTACATTATTTTTAGCTTTTATTAGGTTCTTTTTTTTCCCTCTTATGGTACTGGGGATTGAACCTTGGACCTTGGGGAGGGGGGTGTTCTACCTATGAGCTACAACCCCAGCCCTTTATTATTATTATTTTTTTTTTTTTTTTTTTTGCGGTACCGGGGATTGAACGTAGGGGCGTTCTACCTCCACGCTACGCCCCCGGCCCTATTTTTTTTATACTTTATTTTGAAATCGGGTTTCACGAAGTTGCAGAGGGCCTCACTAAGGAGAGACAGAGAGAGAGAGAGAGAGATGGGGAGAGAGAGAGCTGAGGCTGGCCACGAACCCAGATCCTCCGGTCTCCGCCTCCCAAAGTACTGGGATTACAAGCGTGCACCACCACGCCCGGCTTTATTATTATTATTTTATTTTGAAACAGGGTTTTGCTAAGTTGCTAAGGGCCTCACTAAGTTGCTGAGGCTGGCCTAAAATCTGCAATTCTCCTGTCTCAGCCTCCCAAGTACTGGGATTATAGGTATGAGCTGCTACACTCTGCTTTTTTCAGGTTTTTAAAGGGATTTGGAAAATTCACAATTCCCCCTAAAATAGAAATCAAAGCCCTAGATCCATAGGAACATTAAAAGGTAATTTTTAAAACGTAATGCCTATTAATGCCAATTTCAATTATAGAAGTAGTGGAGGCTTCTGAATTTAAAATTAAAGGCCATTTTAGATCTTATAGAGATTGTCTCTTGCTTGCTTTTTTTTTTTCTTTTTTTTTGCGGTACTGGGGGTTGAAACCAGGGGCATTCTACCTCCAAGCTACACCCCCCAGCCCTATTTTTTATTCTTTATTTTGAAACAGGGTCTCACTAAGTTGCAGAGGGCCTAAGTAGCTGAGGCTGGCTGCAAACATGAATTCTCAGGTCTCAGCCTCCCAAGTACTGGGATTACAAGCATGCACCACCATGCCCAGCTCTTGCTTTCTTTTTTAATTTTGTCCCTAACTTGGAAACATCTTAGTGATTTTTACCCAAATCAGGTGTGCTCTAATATGTGTCAGTTAACTCCATGGCTTCTTATTACTGTAGGGTTCTTTTTCAAAGGTGTTGCTCTGTTTCTGCTAGCTATTGCATTCTTCATGAATTTCCTTTGTAGTTTATTTTTCTCTGTCTAGATCCCCAGGGATCCTTGTTTGTCAAGGGCAAGAGTTTGGCGCTTATAGAATAATGTGCCTGCCACTAGAGTGAGTGTGATTTGATATTGTGGAGACAATAAAGAAATGATCATCTGTCTTCAAGACCCATGGGGATCGAGATACTTGTTCTTGCAGGAAGTTATATGCTTGGCTCTGTTCTCATTATCATTTGATGATGTGGAATGCCTTTAAATTTTGTTCCTTGAGGTTTTTTTCTGAGGACTATCAGTTGATTGATGATAAAGCCAAATCCCAGTGGGTCTGCAGGTATGTTTTGACTAGTTACTATCACAAGTCTTCCCCGACTGACTTATGATATGACAACTACACTGAAAGTAAATACAAAATGAGTGGGTTGTGTGTATGTATTGGACTGACACATGGAAAGTCCCTAGCATGGAAATACTTGGAAATTTCCTAGATATTAAAGTTTGGAATAGTTAATTGTCCCATCACAAAGGAAAATTAAACTTTACCTTCTAGGGATTTCTGTTCAAGTTTGGCCTCTTCCTAACATTAGCCATTAAGGTCTTATTTATAGCATACTTCATAATTGCTACAATTTGAATTGGGAAAGGATAATATCTTAACAGTCTAATAATTCCCAATATCCAGCTGAGATACATGGTACTCACGAAGGTTCCCCTGATTTGAGTTAATTCAGCTCTATGCTTCTGCTGCCAGATTTTCAGAAGTCTGCTTTATTGGGCCAATGTTTGAATTCAAACTATTACTCCTTTATTTCACCCCTAAGTGGAAACAATGTTTCTTCATATTGAATAAATCTTCAAATTCCGGCTATCCTAATATTTATAACTACATTTTTAATTTACTTTATGGTGGTAACAAAAGGGATTAGTATGAATTCTGACATTTACATCTCTGGAGACAGCCTATGACAGCGGAAGCTTCTCTTATTTTAGGTTATCTTTTTTTTGAGGGAAGTTGTGGGCAAAATTGGAATAATAGTATGTTCGCATAATATGATAATGATATGCACAGAGGATTACAAGTGACTGAAATCTGTGGAGTGGAATGATTCAAAAGGTAGGATGTAAAGGTGAAAGGAACCTCAGGTCACATCCTTAGAGGTAAGGAAACAGGCTCCAGGGTCACTCTGCTGAGCCACACACTTGAAATGTGATTATCAGACCTTTTTTCTTTCTTTTGTACTAAGTGAAGACCATACCAGTAGAGTGCTTGTCATCAGGGAGACAAGAAGTGCAAGAATTTTTTTGAGTAATTCTAAAGTCTTACATAAACCTAGGATCTTTGTCCTTGACAGTTCTAAGTAGGCAGACCTTGGGTTAGGACTGCTTTTTGTCTCCATATTTCATGAGAGTTGTGATAGCACACCTTGCGGAGTAGAATTGAACTATAGGATCTTAGATTTATTCCTGCTCTCCCCAAGCTATTATGCATTTGTTGAGTGCTTATTGCAATTCTGGGTACTGTGTTAAATATATTTTTTATGAAGTCAGACCTGCCAGGTATGTCTCCACCACTTATTATCAAGTTACTTCACCTCTCCTTGCTTTAGTTTCTTCATCTATAAAATAATAGCTATATCATAGGGTTGTATTGAGAGTGAAATGAATTAGTATGTAGGAGACATTCAGTATAGTGTCTGGCATCTAATAAATGCTCAATAAAATCCTAACATTGTTGCAAATAAAACGGAAAGTTAATTTTTCTTTCTACCTATGTTTTCTTCACTATTTCTAGGGAAAAAAAGGACTTGACATCCTCCCTTAAATCTAGGACACATGGGTTTACCTATATCTATCTGTAGTCTGCCTGCTTGATTAAATGATAGCATGGCCAGATCATTCCAAAACATCAAAAGTTAACATTTCTCCCTGTCCTAGAACAACATGCATGTGACTGCGGCACCTAGTGGTGAGGATTCTGTCTTCTACTATGTCCCTCTTCAGTTTAAAATCCTTGAATGTAATGTGCCTACCATCTTTGGGATATGAATCCAATTCAGCATAGTGACATTGCTGCTGCCTTTCTCTTTCCATTCCTGATAGCTTATTACCCACCTTGTACTTTATGTTCCCGTCATGTTAAACATTTTGAAGTTCCCCCGTTCCTTGATTGCCATGGTTTCCCAACACTAGAACTTTGTGCGTGCTATTTCTTTTACTTGAAATGCTACCTTCCACCCAGTCTCCCCACACGTAGTGTATCTTTTGTCCCCATAATACTTTATGTTCACTCCCCACACACCGACTAGGGATTGAACCCAGTGGTACTTTACCACTGAGCTACATCCCTATCTCTTTTTATTTTTTATTTTGTGACAGGGTCTCAGTAAGTTGCTGAGGCTGGACTTGAACTTACAATCCTTCTGCCTCAGCTTCCTGAGTAGCTGGGATTACATGCATGCACCACGGTGCCTATCTCTTTATATGCATTTATTTATCAGTGTATACACCATGTGTTGCCAGTTTGTGTCCCCTCAATAGCCTGAGCTCCATGGGTCTAGGGGATCAGATTCTGCTTTTATCTTTGTGTCTCAAGCAGCTAGCCCGATGCCTGGCTTCCGATAGGCACCCCAAAAATGAATGACTGAATGATGCGCAACATCCTTGGGTAAGTTGGCAGTTGAATTAGGTTATAGTGGGGGTTCATATTTTTATGAGATTTGACTTGATTATATTCCAAAACAACCTGTGTGAAGAACCTATCAGGCCAGCAGATTCAAGAAGGCAAGATTGCCAGCAGCTAAAACTGCCTGGGTTGTCAGAAACTGCCAACATGCCTGCAACTGCAGGACTGCCAAGTGATTTGCAACTGTGTTTCCACCAGTTCTTAGTTGGACTAGAAAGCTGAAAGCATGGATGCTGAAGCACTGTTTTTGTGAGACTTAAGGGATTGTGGTCTTGATTGTTAAAGGTACCAATTCAAGGGCAGTTACTAGCTTCCCTCTCTGTTCTGTGGAGCTGAGGGCTAGGCTGAGACATGGGCAGGAGGCAGTAAAACAAAGATTAAAGGGGCATTAGAGGGGAAAGAGTAAGACAATGATCAGAATCTTGACAATATTGTATGGTTGCACTGTCTCAGTATGACTCTCCTGGTACTACTATTACTAGCTGTGTGACCTTGTGCATGTTACATAATTCCTCTGACTCTTGTTTTTTTTCACCTATAAATTAGAGTTCTCATTTGCCTATATCTGAAGTACCTATCTCATGATGTTGTAATCTTTAAGATGAACCGAGATCATGGTTTATAATAAGTACCCAAATAAATGTTAGCTATTATTGTACTGTCTGTTGATAGGCTGTGAAGGTCTCTGAGATTAGAGACCATACCTGTCCTATTCACTATTGTGTCTCTAGCACTTGGCATGTAAATGGAAGCTATTTAGCAAATGTTGGTTGAATTGCTAGTTGAGGATGAGGGCAGAGTTCTAGAAGTCTGTGAGTACTGTATTTTTTCTCTACAGTCTTTCTTTCAGATGAAGCAACTTCAGTTCTAGCTCATGATGCCTAAGTTTTCTCAGCATATCTTGTGCTTCTTCTTTGGATTATACCAAGGAACCAAGCATAAATCATAGTATTAGCAGGTCTCCTGTTAAAAAGGAGCTGGTGTCTTAATACATTTGGATCCCCAAAGAATGGCAGCAGTGAAGTTTCTATCTGAACATTTATTCCACAGTCATAGAAACCGAAGATGGAAAAGACCTGAGGACATCTAGTCCATCCACGTGGTTGTACAAGAAAAGTGGCTGGAGCAAAACAGCCCGTTCACTTCATGCTCACAAGACAGCATTTTAGTTCTTGGAGCGGAGCGATTGCACACATTAAAATGAAGACACAATGCAAATACTCTTCACAAACCTTAAGAAAATACTTAGAAGCACATTATTTTCATAAAACGATTAGTAAGTAAACTAAAGAGCGAAGGAATCTTGGATCCGGTGGATGGTGTAGATGGGTGAGGAAAGAAGTAACTAAACAGTGCAGGTAGTGACTTTCCTGACTAGAAAGGAATTTCTTCTGGGTTTTCTGATTTGCCTATCAAAATATGAGTTGGGGGGAAAAGAGGCTCTAAAGTAGTTTCTTGTCTTTTCACTCTTTATTCATACCAAGGAAGTGCTTAACTTGCTCCAAGGCTTTAACAGACCCAGCACCAACGCTGAGAAATCTGCTACCCAGATAATAGCGCTGTTCTGTTTTGACTCTGCCTCCACTTAACACTCCTCGGTCTGGAAGGGACGCAGCAGCTCCCGAATAGGGTTTGTGCAACAGCAGGATTCATGAATAATGGAGAGTCACCTCCAGGCACATTACAGACCTCAACTGATTGGGGCCTGTGGCACCTCACTTGGCCATCCCTGTCATTCTTCCAACTGGTTTTTATTTGTTGGAGAAATCTTTTTTCTTTACTTTGTGGCATGTATGCTCTGGGGCCCTTATTATTATTTACACGCACCAAGTAGCCATCTCTGTTCCAGCTCACCCGGTCATGCTTTATGTGTGCTTCCTGTGCTGGGAATTCCCGCTTGGAGAATGAGCTCATTTGTCATATTCCAGGTTTCCCAGCACCAGAGCTTGGAAGAGAACGGAGGTCTTCCTGATCTCATGAAATGGGAGCCCGTGAAAGGAGGCAAGGTAGCATCCCTTAGCTCTTCCTAATACCAAAATGCAACCCTCCACCTGAAGGCTTCTGATCTTTGTGTTTTTGAGCCTGAGGGGGGGGGGGTAGTCCAGAGAACAGAGGTGGAGAAAAACAGAAAGGAGGTTTTCAAGGACCCACCATTTCATGAAATCTTTTTACAAAATACAACACACTGTTTCACAAATTGCAAAACACTTTTCAATTACTATCATTTAAAAAAGAAAAAAAAAGCCATTGTTACTTAACATGAAGACTGCTTCATTTCACCACAAGCAATTATGATTTTTCTTTACCCAGGATATGGGAGTGTTTCAGACAATGTCGACAGCAGGGTGCCTGCCTTCACCCCCTGCTGCTCCTCGCTGTCTTCTGGCCGCAGTGTTGGCCAGGTAGTTCCTCAGAAGACCCTCGAGGAGCATGCACTGGTCCTCTACTGTGTGGATAGACAGGGTGGTCTGGCTTGTGATCACCGCTGCTCAGAATGCTCAGTAGAGAAGCTTAAGGTAAACCCGATATACAAAAATCCAAACTTACAAAACAGATACATTAAGGGATAATTAATTGCATTACAAAAAGGTTCTTTACTTTACAAAAGAATTCACCTCTGGGTTCCCTTAAATAGCCAGCTTCTCAAGTACAGTCAGAATAGGAGTTGAGTTACAAAAATGTCCATGTACAACATTAGGAGCATGGCTGTTAACATGAATTGAGGTACACCTGTACACCAGCCCCCCAAGTTGCCTGCGACGTCCAGGGGTGCGCAGAGAATGGGGGCAGAGTCTCTAGGTACCCTTAGTTCTTGCAGATGGGTGGGGATGTCTGAGGGGCATAATCTTCCAAGGGCAGCTGCAAACCTACTTTTGGGCCTGGGGTGAGACTAGGGGCAGGTATTTCAAAGCAAATTGTCTTTTTCTGGTTTTTGGGCTCACCTGACCCCTCATTGTTGAACTGTCTCATCTGTGAGGTTGGTGAAGTCTATCTTGAGAGCCCTCCTACCTCCCCTTTCAGCATCTCTGAGCTTACCTGCACTCCGGGTTTTCTCAGTCAATTAACTAATTGCTAAAGTGTTAGTGTTATTAGTGTTATTTCCCCTGTGGGACTAGGTAGCTCTAGGTAGAAGTGCAGACATTGTACCCCAAAGTAGGGGGAGGAACTGATTGAGTCACCTTTCTAATGATCTGCAGACTACTTGACACAGTGCTATGAACTCATCGTAGACATTCAAAATGACTGGGGTGGAGAAATGAGCACTGAGGGTAAAGCAGCAATTGATAAATAAGGATATCTAGTCCTAGATGGCGCCCTGGGGTCAGGGTGGGGGTGTGGAAGCTTGAATCAGCAGATACACCCTGAAGTTTAAAAACAAAAACAAAAACAAAAAACCCAACTCTCAAAAAGGCTCTTCTCACTACTTCCCACACACAGGGCAGCTGAACTTCTAGAGCAGGGCTTCTCCATGAATAATCCAGGACCACCTGTGTGTGTCCTGGGGGTGTTGGTTAACGACGGGGTCCTCTAGACTCTCCCTCACTCCCACAAATCCCTGGGGAAGGGTGCTGGCATCAGGACTGGTCATCAGCATTCTGGAGAGTTCCTTGGGGGATCCTTATCTATGCTAACATTTGGGGACTGAAGTTCTGGAGTTCCCACGTTCTTTTCCTTTCTGCATGCCCAAGCAGCTGTATGCTGGGAAGGGGAGGCCTAGGCAGAGGGGAAGCTAGCTTACTTAAACCAATCTTTTTTTTTTTTTTTTTTGCGGTGCTGGGGATTGAACCCAGGGGCGTTCTACCTCTGAGCTACACCCCCAGCCCTATTTTTTATTCTTTATTTTGAAACAGGATCTCACTATGTTGTGGAGGGCCTCACTAAGTAGCTGAGGCTGGCCGTGAACCCGGATCCTCTGGTCTCAGCCTCCCAAGTACTGGGATTACAAGTGTGCGCCACCACTCTCAGCTTTACTTAAACCAATCTTTGGGGGCATTAGCTATGGCCTGGAGGGTAGTCAGAGGGACCAAGACCTGCTCTCAGCTCCTCAGAGACGAGTGGGTGTGAGGATTAATTTGGTAGATATCTATGAAGACAATGCAAAGCACAGGGCAGACTCGGAATTTTGAAGCTTGTGATGTTCACAGGCTCAAGGTTTATTTTGGGGATTCTCATGGCTAAGAGACAGGTGACTGCCGATCTGAAAATGGCCTAGAATGTGGTGTGCAGAACATGTCCCTTAACCCAGAGGGCCAGCTCACATACCCTGTTACAGGCAGTAAGCAGGGATATCCCAGGTTCATCCTAAGGCTACAACCTCACTTTTCTTTTCTCTCTTTCGTTTGCTTCATAAAAGGCACACACTGTAGTGGCAATACTTAGAAGTATGGTCCTATTCATTCCTTGGCCAAATTGCGTTTCTGGCCCAGAACTTTTGTTCTAAAAGCCTGGTGTCCATTTTTAATGCCTCTATTGCCTGCCCCTGTTCCCACTCCCACATCCCTGTGCCCTTTCATAGTGGCATGTGAAAATGTCCCTACCAAATGTTAGCCAGGATGGGGTCAGAAATCCAGAACCTTCTCAAGAACATGGCTCTTGCCTGATCCAGTCAACCCTCACCTGCAGAAATACTGTGTTCAATTAACATTTGAGTATCCCCTCTCCCCCAAGTTTCTCTCGCTCTTACCCTGCTCCCCATTCAGAATGTAGGAACAAATCTAGATTGGAGAGTTGTATCAAAAGGTACAACCCTGGATAATCCTATGTTACGATTAAAACCAACAACCCAATAAGACACAGGTATGAGTAACACTTATCTCTTGTTGATAGTGCAGAGAAAGGGCTAAAACCCAGAACTATTACCGTGGCACCTGGTGAAAGGTTAGCAGGAGCTGGGGTTGTCTGGATATTCACAGGTCCCTCACAAGGGGTTTACTTCTAACTTCAGACTCCTGCTAGGAAACAGATTCTTACCCTGGAGACCTAAGGGGCAAGCTTGGGAAGAACTGCTGCTGCATGGTAGTCTGGGGAGAGCAGACGTGACCTCTAGAAGACCTAGACCTCAGCTTCCCCACACCTTTGTCAGTCCTTACAGAAGAGCAGTACAGAGGGCTCAGGAATGCCAGGAGCTGAAAGGGAGCAGCCTGATGGCCTAGGACTCGCAAGTCCGGTTTGTCCTTTGATACTCCTCTAGCTCCGTTTTCCTGCTCACAGCCAACTGCAGCTCCTGGCGGATCACCTGGATCTGCTTCTCCAGCTCCGAGAGCTCCTGCACCACTGAGTTCCGAGCTACGTTGAGGGAGTCTGCTTTCCCATTGGTGGTCAGCGAGGCTGGGAGCTCTCTTCTCCTTGGAGGGAGAGGGATGTCCTGGTGGGTCCGGATGCCCAGTTGGTTTTGTCCCCCCTCGTCACTAAAGATGTATTTTCGTTGGCTGCCATGACTCAGACTGGAAGTATTCCACACCATGAGCTGACGGGGTCCCAAGTTGGACCTAGGAAACAAAGAGATGGTTCAAACTCACCTTCCCTTCTGCAGCTCCCAGTGCTCTTCGCCATCTGTTGGCCCTTTCCCGCATGAACAATGCAGAGCCAGGTATGCATTTAGAGGTGAAGTCACAAAACTGTGCACAGACTGCCTGCTAGAGTGTTATGGGGGCAATAGGAGCCATGAGCTCTCAATGGGAGTTCAAGGTCTTATCAAGTCTTATGGTGCTCTGAAACTGGAATGGGGTATCATCTGATGGAATAGGGTGTGGCACGTTCTTTAATGAAGAATCGTAGGTGCCTTTTTATTCCCTTCCAGCAGGCAAAGCTCAGAAGCAGCACTGCCTTGAAGCATCGTGTGCCTGTCAAGGTGATGTTTTAGTAAGAGTGATATATCTGCTTACTCACATGTTGGGCTAAGCGTCAGCCTGCTGATGGATATTACTGTATGGCTCATCTTTAGTTCCACAGGGCCATGCTGAGGTTTACTATTTGACTTGGGCGAGAATAAATGTATATAAGCCACAGGTTGCAGCAAAATGTTTCTTACTATAGAGATGAATTTATGTGGTTTCAGAATAATAGGTCAAGTCTGATGCTTAAAAAAAAAATCCCCAAAAGGCCCCAGGTTTCTACTGGGATAATGGAAGTGAAATAGAAATGGATTTGCAATCCTCTTTCAGGCTTGTATTGTACCACCTACCACCATTGTGGAGAAGTGGCTATAGACAGTAAGAAAGTTATTGCTAGACAGGTACAGGAGCAAGGTGATCTTGCTTCTGAAATACACTTTGACAGTTGGATGCAATGAGAAGTTTCTCGCTACCAGAACACATTAGAACCGTAAGCATGTAGCTGCTGATTTCTTCTACCCTAAGAAGAGGAGCAAGAGGAGAAGGAGGAGAAGGATTGTGTCCACTTTTGCAATCTACCATAGGGCAAAATGCAAGAGAAACATCCTACTAAACCCTGTGTTTTTGTTCCCATCCACATAACCGAATCAACTATATTCCTGGACTCTTACTTGCCAGGGAAAGAAGGGGAGGACCTAGAGGGGGAAGGGTACAGGGAGGGATAATCAAGTCTTGATGCAGTTACATGGTTGAGAAGGATGACACAAGGACTTAATAAGATGATTCTATGCTGCTTTGCCCTGTGGTAGATGGCAAAAGTGGTCGAATCCTTCGTTCCTCCTTTCTTCCATAATGGGACTTTGCTGCTCATCCCTATCAGGATGTGGAGTCTATTTACCCTCTCCATGAATGAGAACGGGTCTTGTGCCTTGTTTTGGCCACTAGAAAGGGTGGCAGTTCCAAGCCTAAGCTTTTAAGAAACCTTGCACACAGCCATTCTCTCTCAGACCCCTGTTGCTACAATGTGAACAAGTCCACATTAGCCTGCTGGATGATGATAGACCATGTGGAGAGAGTCCTCAGCTTTCCCCAGTTCACCAGCTCAGCCCCATGATGGACTGCCAGCCTTTAGTCGCTTTTCTCCTCTCCCCAAGCTGGCTGCAGACACATGAGCAAGCATAGTCAAAATCAGCCAAGTCTGGTGCAAATCAGCAAACTGCACAGCTGACTGATAGATTGGTTAGCGACTCACTGTTGCTGAAAACATTAAGTTTTGGGATGATTTCTCACACAGCAAAAACAGACTGCAACATGCCTCAGGCCATTAAAGCGCACAAACACTCCAAACTGCCCTGTAGTTCTTCAACATTTCTCTTAGTTTGTGTCATTAATGAGCAGAAGGCACCAGAGCTCAGTTCTCCTGTGTCCTGGGCTGGGTGAAAGTTCTATAATGATCCCACTTATAGCTCCACTGACATTAGACTAGAATCAGAGAGAACATACAGTTATAATTTTTCTTCCAGCCTTAGAGTTCCATTTAATTTTTCATATGTTGAATGAATCAATAATTATATATAAACATCTTGCAATATCCACTTTTTTAAATGTCTGCATCAAATAAAAAAGGAGCAACATCTGCTTCTATATTGTGGCCCCAAATTTCTCTAATCTTTTCTTTAAGCTTATATGTCAACAATTCATTTTCTATTCTTTCATTCATTCAATAAAAATGGGGCATAGGGGAGGAGGTCAGATTGTATCAGGCATGAGAATTTACATAGATACTCTTCCGAGAAAAGAGGGAGAGTATTTTCAAGCCAACAGACCTAACTCCAGTACCAAAGAATGATTGATAGTGCAGAAAATCTTAAGAGTTGAGAGCGTATTCATTTTCTTGAACTGTCCAAGCAATTCCAGTGGTCAGTTAAGTAGACCTCACCACTCTGGTTTTCTCCAGAGCTTTGAATATCTGTCTGGGATATAATATAGAAGAATAAGCAAAAACTGGACTCTTCTGTGACAAACTCTAGTTGCTAACATCTCCAAGCTCTGGTAATTGATGTGTGGCTTCAGGCCACCTATAAATGGGAGGAGACAAATGCTGAGTGTAAGAGACAGTGTCCAACTGGAAGGAATGAGTTAAGGTTTAGGCTGAGCTTTCTATCAAGCCTTCCTCAGTCTTGAGAGTATGAGTGAGCAGTATTTAACACTAAAAATGAACAACACAGCTTCTATGGTGCAATTATGTAGCATTGAGGTTCAGTGTTCCACTGGACCATTCAAAAGAGATATGGAGCTGGGCGTGGTGGCACACGCTTGTAATCCCAGTACTTTGGGAGGCGGAGACCGGAGGATCTGGGTTCACGGCCAGCCTCAGCTCTCTCTCTCTCTCTCTCTCTCTCTGTGTCCCTCTCTCTTTCTACCTAGTGAGGCCCTCCGCAACTTCATGAGACCCGGTTTCAAAATAAAGTATAAAAAAAAATAGGGCTGGGGTGTAGCGCGGAGGTAGAACGCCGCTGGGTTCAATCCCCGGTACCGCAAAAAGAAAAAGAAAAACAAAACAACAACAACAACAACAAAAAAAAAAACCCAAAAGAGATATGGAAGCTGTGCGACCCCAAACACTCATTGTGTCTGAAAGGTTGCAGGTGTTGGGGTTGTAGGGAGGTGAGCAAAGGAATTGTGGGCCCAAAACACGGCTCTCATTCATAACAGAAGAAAGATGGATGGACAGCATGATTCTTTTTTATGGCTTGTGTCTCCTCTGGGGCTATTGCAGTTCCTTCTCTCCAGGTCCCATCGAGCTTATCAGAATCATTTCCCGGTCTCTTAAAGCCTGTTTCCAGCCAGAGAGCGCTTCCTGCCCCCTCTCAGTCTGTGGTATTCCCCTATCATAGTGCAAGCCTGTGTTAGTGACAAGCAGTACTAATCAGGTCGCAGCCGGGAGGACGTGTTCTGCCATAGCTCTTTCTCAAGGAAGGGAATCTGCCAAGGAAAGTGGGTAAGCTTAGTGAACAGACTTGTGCGCTTGGCTCTCAGTGAGGTGAGAGATGTGAATAAGAATCACATCACAGCTAGAGATGGGAGTGCTGGGCTTCCTGTTTCTATTATTGCTGGAAAACAAATGTTTTGTCGTTGTAAGATGGTATCTTTGCTGCTTGGTCTTCTGTGTTTCTGTCGTTAAAAAATTTATGTTAAAAATAATTATGGAAAAATCTATGTCAAGTGACACGGAGCAGCTGTGCCCTGATTAGTCTACAGCTTGTCACTAACAGTCTTGCAAGATGATATGGGAATACCACAGACTGAGAGGGGGCAGGGAGCGCTCTCTGGCTGGAAAGACTGTAAGAGACAAGTTACATGATTCTGACATGTTTGGTGTGACCTGGAGAGAAGGGACAGCAGCAACCCCAGAGGAGACACAGGCATAAAAAAAAAATCATGCTTTCCACCCCTTTTTCTTCTGTTATGAATGAGAGGTATGTGTGTCAGATTTCAAACCTACCCAGAAAGCAGAGCTTTGAGTTGAGCTATGCCATAGATAGTAGAGTTGTTTAGAGCAATGCCCTCAGCTGAGGCCTCTGGGCTTCTGAAAGAATGAGAGGTCACCATAAGCTGCAGGCACAGAGGCCACCAGGATCCCCACCCAAATGGTCTGCAGTCTTCAGTTACCATGAATGAGGCGGCAGTCATCCACAGGCTGGCTGCGGTGAAGGCGTGGGGTTTGCATTTTCAAATGTCTTTGATGCATTCAATGCTCATTACTTCCTATTAGTGAAGGGCTCTTTTCTAGGGACTTCTGAGTGTCAGGAAATAGATTAAGCAGAGCATATCAGTTGCAGATTTTAAATATTCCTAAGAGTGCTAAAAAGGAGTGGGGAGTGGAAACATGCCCCCAAGACAAGATCACATGAAATTAATGACCTGCAGTACTCATCAATTTTATGTGTATTTCATATATAACAATAGCTAATATTTATTAGTCATTTTCTTAGTCATTAGGGCTTTATGTGTATTATCTCAATCCTCACAACAACTCTAAGAAGTGGGGACTCTTTTCATCTTAGTTTCACAGATGAGGAACTTGAAGCACAGTGAGGTTAACTCACTTGTCCAAGGCCACATATAGTGTTAAGGGTTAGAGACAGGACTGGATATTGGATATCCAGATATTTGACTTCAGAGTCTACCCCCGTGCTTTTAACCATGACAGTATCCTTAGGCTGCATTTCAGTGTCCATATATATGTGTGTGTATATATATATATATATATATATATATATATATATTTGTTTAATTTGTTTTATTTTACTCTGTCTGAAACTACGTGTATTTATACCAATTTTATCAACAAATTGTTCTGATTTAATCAGAATGATTATTTAGATATAACTTCTTTTTTGAGCATGGAGTCTCAGTGATATCTTTAAACTTTTAACAAGTACAAAGACAGCTGGCATTGGCCTCTTCTTACCTTTTTTCCACACGTTTGGTCTTGAAACGCTGTTGCTTTTCTTCTACAAATGATGTGTTTAATGCTCTATGCAATCTCTGGTTGGAAAGAACAGATTCACAGGTAGAGATTACTAGAAATGCACAGGTCAGAGGAGAAAGTACTGCTTGAGATGTAATGGAGTATCTAGTCACTACAAACTTTGGCTTCTTAAACCAAATTTTCAGAATGCTTGAAAGTATATTAACATTCATCCCCAAACCTCCAGAAAATAAAAATTCTAATTATAGCTTATTATTCTTCCTAGAGGGAGAAAAAGTGCAATCTTACTGAAAGCTTAGAAATGCTTTGGATTGTAAAATTACATGTGATGGAAAGTGCGGTCATAACTCATAACTCATATGTAGCAAAAGGCCTTGTTCAATTACTAAAGATGAGTTGAAACTTGTCTGAACTTCTTGGTAACCAAAACAAAGAAGGGAAGCAGGACTCCCAAGAATTAAACTAATCATATTAGCATACAATAAAGAAGTTCACTTGTCCCTGGAGTTCTCCCAGGAGATTAAATACTTCCTAAAGAAAGTAGGATGAACAGGGTTCAACTGTACCAAACCAATGATAGTAACCTATCTAGAAAAAAAAGTGCCAGGCATGATGCCTCACACCTGTAATCCTAGTACTTGGGAGGCTGAGACAGGAGGATTGCAGAGTCAAGGCCAGCCTCAGCAACTTAACGAGGCCCTCAGCAACTTAGTGAGACCCTGTTTCAAAATAAAATATAAAATAGAGTTGGAGGTGTAGCTCACAGGTAGAATGCCCCTGGGTTCAATCCCCAGTACCAGAAAAAAAAAGTATGGCATTAACAAAGCCAGTAGGTCAGCAAGAGAATAGATGGATGGGGCGAGAGCAGGGGAATGGGCAGCCTCGCTGGCGACCCAGAGGAAACCGGAGGCAGGACGGATCCCACCACGGGGGAAACAAGGACAGCTCCCCCCCCCCCCCGCCTCACTGTGGCCAGATGAAACCATTCCATCTGCTAGAGCCTCTTCATCGTAAGATGCTTTCTGACCACCTTTTGGCTCTCCATGTCAATTTCCTACAGGGAGAGAGAAACTAACGAATATGAATGGTTGGTCTGTCTTCAGTTTTGTTCTCCCTGTAAATCCATGTATTGGTGTCTGGATTACACAAAAGAACTGTGGTTCTATGAAGTTTGGTCTTGGCACCAGCAGGCTATGGGACCCTCAAACCCCTAGACCAGAGAAAAAAAGAGAGAACGGGGTCAAACAGAGGGAGTCACCTGAAGGGGAGCAGGGACTTCAAACTCATTTAATGGGTTTCAATTTTAGCAAGAAATGAATCTGTGGGAAACAAAAATTTCACACCATCTCTTCAGCATATCACTATTAAGTGAAACTTGGTTAAAAACAGTTCTCTCTCTCTTTTTTTTTTTTGCGGTACTAGGGATTGAACCCAGGGGTATTCTACCTCTGAGCTATACTCCCAGCCCTATTTTTTATTCTTTATTTTGAAACACAGTCTCACTAAGTTGCGGAGGACCTCACTAAGTAGCTGAGGCTGGCCACGAACCCGGATCCTCCAGTCTCAGCCTCCCAAGTACTGGGATTACAAGCGTGCGCCACCACGCCCAGCAATAGTTCTCTTTTGAGCAGCAGTGGAGGGTTATAGGAAAGGGACATGGAGAGAGCTTAATTTAGGGGGAAGGTGAATTCATGAGCTAGAAAGGAACCTGTCTTCTAGTCGACAGCACTGACACCACCCTTGTTCTCTTGGGTATTGCTTTGTCAGTCTGACAGAGGGCCCTGGATCCTCTCACCACCGGGAACTCAGAAATGTAAGAACATGTGAACAGGACACCTGCGGCACTCACCTGACTGGTGTGCAGCCAGTATTGCAGTTTGGATTTGTTTTTGATTCGTGGCAGCAGCAGCCGATACACTATGTGCTCCCCGATGGTTGTCAGGATGGACAGACCAAATCCAATGCACAGCAGCACAAAGAGTCCAGAGAAGTGTTTGATGCCCATCTGCAGAGTCTGTGACAAAACAGGAAAGGCCATGAATGCCATGACCCACCTGGCCCAGGGCTTATTCGCTTTTCCTTTTTTTAGACCCAGCTTCCTTTTTTTTTTTTTTTCTGGACCCAAGGAAAGCAGGAGACTATTCCTCCCTGTGTGCTCAGGGAACTTTCCTGTACTCTACTGTGAGAAGAATCAGCCAGCTCTGGACTGAAGCCCGCTGGGGAGCACAACCCCCAGGGTGCTATTCAATATGAATCTCCTTATCTGAATAATACTGGAGTTGTGCCAAGGCCTGGATGGCAAGCACCCTATGGTCTCTTAGAAATAGAGCCATTTCAATTTTATATATTAGAACACTGAATGGCTATGAAGGAAAGAGCCTCTCTCAGGGACAGAAATGAGTGGATTTAAGGGAAGAAGAGATGAGTTCAGTAATTTTGGAATTTAGATCTGACAGGGAGTATAGTGATACTCTAGTTCAACACCTTTATTTTACAGATAAAGGAAATAGACTGAAGAGCTGCAGTAAGCTGAACTGGTCCACAAAATGAGGCAGCCAAAGAAGAGAAAGGAACTTAGCACTTGTTGGTTGCTAATGTTGTGCCGGGTGTCTTGCGTTGGGACAAGTATCATAACCCCTATTTTTTAGCTAAAGGAACACACTATGCAAGTCCTTGGATGCCATGCTAAGTAGCCTGGGTATTATTTGTTTGATGAAGGCTTTTGGTCTTCATTATCAATAATTATTCTGAGTATTTTATCCATGTAGCAACTTACCTCATCTTCATAACAACCTATGATGTAGGTCCTGCTACTATCTCTATTTTATAAGTGATGAAACAGAAACAAAGAAGTTGAATAGCTAGTCCCAGATCACATAGCTAGTAAGGGCAAGAGCGGGGACTCAAACCCCAGCAGTCTGCAGAGCCTCGTTTGTGTGACGCTAGCGATCTTTCCATTCTCTTGAAGGGATTTCCTTTATTTCATTTCCCCCACCTCTACCCACTCCAATCCTGGAGAAACAACAGGCCAGGCATGGTCTGGGCACTGGGTATGATGGGGATCCATCTGGGAAGAGGGCTCAGAGGAAAAGCTTAGAGAGTTCAGGCATTGGTGAAACCTGGCTCATTCTCTCTTCCTCCATGATAGGACTTCAGGCAGTGGCTAGGGATCAAAGATCAGCATTAGGATCGCTAGAGAAGGAAAGCTAAGAGCTGAGCAGAGGTTCAGAGCTGTAGGAAACTGAGACACAAGGCAGGAAAACTAGGCAGATGTCTTGGAATGCAGGCAGAAGCCCGGCTCTAGCAAAGGGGCATGCTGGTCTAGGAGAGGGTTTGGTGAACAGGTGCACTGGACCCCGAGGGCTACACAGGTACCAGGCCTTTTCCTGGGACATGCCTGTACAAGTGGTGATCAATTATATAAACTTAACCTTTGGAAAGTACACACAAATGTGTTTGAAAATAACTCTCGGCCTGTATCTAGTAATGTGAACAGGATATGGCTACTAGAAGAATTCAGTGATTTATTATTGCTATGGATAAAGAACAAATTGGAAAAATTCATTCCAGACTTTAACACTAACATCATCAAACATTCAGTAAAACTCTAAAGAGCCAGGCGCTACTTTCTTGTAAGATGTTGCCAAGATGAGGGAGAAAAACGTAACTTACAGCGCATCATGCCGCCGTAGCACGCGTGGCTTCTCCCTCGGTCTCATTTCCCTTTGATTTCCTCAGTAATAAATAGGCTGTATTCAGTTTATATTACACGATTCTTTCTTTAAATTTCTGCTGTTTACACCCACATACTAATAGATTAATAGAGGCAGTTGTGTTTCTTTATTGGCACTTAATATGTGTGCCAAATGCCATATGTGCATATTATGATCCTGTAATAACCCTGTAAGTTAAGTATTATTATCTCCATTTCACATTTGAGCAGAAGAAGGCTCATAGAGATTAATTACATTATCCAGGATCATACACGTGTGTGTATGTGCGAGGGAGTCACGTTGTGGATTCAGCAGTGTGTGAGGCCTAAGCCTTTACTACCTCTCAAGCAGACACCACTTACGGGGGCCCTTTACTGTCTAAATTCTCACTGGCTATAACTACTTGCAAAAAAATTGTTGTTCAAAAACTCGTATCTATATGTCACTGTCAACATGATTTACATTATGATGTGAGACTATAATGCACCAATAAAAGCATATAAAAAACCCTCAGCATCTAGCTGGGCTTGGTGGCGCATGCTTATAATCCCAGTACTTAGGAGGGTGAGGCAGGAGGAGCTCATGTTCAAGGCCAACCTCAGCAACTTAGTGAGACCCTACTTCAGAATAAAGAATAAAATAGGGTTGGGGGGTGTAGTTCAGAAGTAGAATGCCCCTGGGCTCAATCCCCAGCACCACAAAACAAACAAACAAACAAGTAAATAAATAACCAAACCCAAACAACAATAAAACACAATTCAGTATCTGAACTGAAAATCCACTATACTCTGCCTGTAAGCACTAACCAAAATCTTTAAGTTGTATCTGAGTCTGAGGAATAAGATGTGTAGCTGCAGTTATAACTTGGCCTTTCTTAACCTAGGATCATGTTCTTTATTTTTTATTTTTATTTATTTTTTTTTTTTGCAGTACCAGGGATTGAACCCAGGGGCGTTCTACCTCTACGTTATACCCCCGGCCCTATTTTTTATACTTTATTTTGAAACTGGGTCTCACGAAGTTGCGGAGGGCCTCACTAAGTAGAGAGAGAGAGAGAGAGAGAGAGAGAGAGAGACAGGGAGAGAGACAGAGAGAGAGACAGAGAGAGAGAGAGATCATGTTCTTTAAATATGCTACGCATTGACACTCATCATTGGTCAGAGGAAGATGAGGAGCAATGACTAGTCAAGGTCAATTTTTTAAATAAATGTAGGTGACGTGGACAAAATGATAACGGCAGCGGCAAGTGACGTGAGCAGAGGCACATTCAAGAATGCAATCACAAGCCCAGTCCCTGTTACTGAGAACTGTGTAAGTGAAAGCAAAATGAATGCAAACAATCAAGTTTTGAGGGTGTTTTTTTCAACCTGCTGCTTTGTCTGCAGCTTCATTTAATAGTGCAGGCACACACTCCCAGCGCCTCTAGCATCAAGGAAAGGAAACTGTCACGGACAAATCTTCAGCAGTTATGGTTTCACTTAGTCTTTAACAAGTTTCCTCCAGCCTACCCCATCTCAGGAAGTCTCTAATCAGTAAATAACCATTCAAAAATTTGTCTTGCTTGTTTATTGTTTGAAGTATTTTTTATAATTATGTTTAAACACTACTTTTTTTTGCTAATTCACATTAGTAAATATTCATTGCAAGTGGAGGTAAAACATAGTTTGTATCTGATATCATACTCTGCACACTACACCCAGGAATACCCACTAAATAAGCACTAAAGAACTGGTGTTGTAAATGCTTTATATTATGCAGAAATCCATGGTGGATTGTCATGTAAAACAATCCATGCATTGTGCATTAGGTATTAAACAGCTCTAGGTGTCTAAACGTATTTTAGTGATACTTTTAAGAAAACTGATTGTGGGTCTTGGATGTGGTAGAAATAATTCATTATTTTCCCCATTTAAAATAATGGGATGGGCTCATACCATCTGGAAATTCACTAGGCAATGCATTTCTAGGAAAAGAAAAGATTCAGATAAAGGGAGATGCCTGTGCTGTCGAATGTGTGGTTTCTGCCCAGATCATCAACACTTCTGGTAAAATGTAGAGGCCAAGATCACCAGTTTTGTTGTTGCCCAAACCCTGCTTTGCATCTCGCTCAGATGTGGACACTCGAAACACCTGACAGCTGGCTGGATAAGTGACTAGAAATGCAATGAAAGTCTTTCACTCATCATTTGCCTTTGATGTTACCGACCGAGTCCTAGGCAACTAGTCCTCCTTCCCTCTCAATCCACTCTTCCCAACCTGCAGCAACCATTCAGTGTCTCTGGTTCTCTACACAATTGTCTATATGAATTGCTTCCAATTCTCCTTTCATTCAATCGTGGATGCCCTCCAATCAGACTTGTTGCCCCCTGCCCCAATTACCTGTCAAACAACTCTTGTCAGTCTTCAATGACCTCCACATTGTCAAATCTAATGGTCAATTTTTATCTTATTCATGTCTCCACAGCTTGGGCACTGTTGATTTCTTCATCCTCTCTGATATATTTTCTTCAATTTGTGTTTTTGGGATATCCTTCTCTGTTGGTTCCACCTCAATCTCCTTTGCTGTTCCTCCTCATCTTTCTGACCATAAATAATGGCATACCTTCCATTCCTTGCTGTCCTCCCTTTCTCATCCAGACTAAAATACTGCTTTATATGCAATGATTCCCAAGAACTGGGGACTTTTGTTCCTTAACTCTTTACTCAGTCTCTACTTGGGTATCTAATACTCATCTGAAACTTAACATGTCAAAAGCAAACTCCTTCTTTTCTTTTCTCTTCTTCTCCTTCTCCGTCTCCTTCTCCTTCTCCTCCTCC
>PVJS01010270.1:0-7500 GCA_004027185.1 Glis glis | reverse complement strand
TTTTGCAAAGATTATCTCCTGTAAGGCTGAATCCTAATGTTGAAAAAATTTGTATTCTTTAATAAGAGAGAGAGCTGGGAGTAAGGGAAGAATAATGATTTTAGTGAGAGAAAGAAAAGGATGAATAATGGTACTTCTGAAATATCAAGACTCATGATATTTGGAAACAGGTAAAGGGGGAAACATGCTATTTCTAATATTGAAGACCTGGTATTTTTATTTTTTTTGCCTCCTCACTATTTTTCCTAGAAGAGTCCTAGCTCAAAAATAATTTGGAAGATTCACTGTCATGTTTATTACATATGGTCCTGTGACTCCACAGGTACCAAGACAGAGTGTCCCAGAGGAGACAAGTTTGCCCCATTGGAGAGGATGGGATAAGACTGTGTGATATCATTTGGGATTTCTAAAAAAAAAAAAATCACCTAACAACCAGGAAGAGGGAGGTTTACTTAGAGAATTTGGAATTTTCTCATCAAAACAAGACATTGAACAAAAGATAACAGAAGAGGAGATGATTTGCAAATCCAGGGAAACACTGCTAGAGTCCACGTTAGCAGTGCTCATGTGTTTGGATAAGCAGAAAGATTTGCCGGCAACCAGGGTCTCTCAGAACTTCCCACCATTTCCCAGGCCCTGGGGGACAGGGGCTGGAGCATCACTGCCTTCTCTAGCTTGGAAATTTCTTAGGGCTCATCCACAAGGGACGGTCCCCATTGCTGAGATGTCATCGTCCCATTCCAGGCTTTCCAAACTCAGGTAACCATATGTTATACTTGGAACTGGTACTTAATTTGCTATATTAGCTTCATTCTTTTGTCTTTTGAAAATTTCACTTTATTAATAAAATGACTCAGAGAAAATTTTAAAAATAAAGTTGAGATTACTCATAATCCTTTTACTATTGAACAATTACTTTCATTTCTTTTTTCTTTTTTTGAATTATGACTACATGCATATATATTTTTCAGAGTGGCAAACAGTTATGCATTGTGCTTTCTTTTTTTTGCGGTACTGGGGATTGAACCCAGGGGCATTCTACCTCTGAGCTATACCCCCAGCCCTATTTTTTATTCTTTATTTTGAAACGGGGTCTCACTAAGTTGCGGAGGACCTCATTAAGTAGCTGAGGCTGGCCACGAACCTGTGATCCTCCCATCTCAGCCTCCCAAGTACTGGGATTACAAGCGTGCGCCACTACACCCGGCTTGCACTGTGCTTTTACAAGCTTATGTTTTCTGAAAGACAATAATATATTAATATTAATTTTTAAAGTATTATTTTCTAAAAATTGACCATCTGTTTATTAACTTCAATGGATTAAACCTAACACTTATGTTTTATCAACCTATTAATGAAATCAACCTATTAATGAAAATAATCAGCCTATTAATGAAAACATATGTCCCTTCTTTTTTTGTGATTGGCTGATGTGAGAATATACCAACATCATTCTTGGTACTTCAATTCATATGGGTGGCGGGGGACACTAAGAGCTGTGCGCATGTATGTTAACATCAAATAGATATTCATTGTGATGTGAGACTACAATGCACCAATAAAAGCATGTTAAAAAAATCGACCTGACTACAGTCAAACTGCCAGTTGTTTCACTATTATAATTTATTATATATGTTGAATATTGCTGCAGTAAAAAAAACTTTTGTGTACTGCATTTTAAAATGCTATTTTGAGCCGGGTGTGTTGGCGCATGCTTGTAATCCCAGTACTTGGGAGGCTGAGACAGGAGGATCACAGGTTCGTGGCCAGCCTCAGCTATTTAGTGAGGCCCTCCGCAACTTAGTGAGACCCTGTTTCAAAATAAAAAATAAAAAATAGGGCTGGGGGTATAGCTCGGAGGTAGAATGCCCCTTGGTTCCATCCCCAATACCGCAAAAAAAAAAACCCTGTTATTTTGGATTACTTTGAGATAAATATTGCAAGGGGTTTGGCCACCAGATGAAAGAATATGTATAGCTGTTTTAATAACTGGTGATATGTGAAATAAACCTTAAAAAGGCCAGCAACTATTCCCAGTGCCATCCAAGATGCAGCAAAACACGCTATGTTCACATCTTCACCAACCTTATTTCATAACAAGTTTCAGTTGTTAGAAAATATTGTTGTTGGGATAAGTGTTTTGTGTCTAGTGCTCTACTTCAGTCCATCTTGAGCCCTTCCTTCCTTCCTTCCTTCCTTCCTTCCTTCCTTCCTTCCTTCCTTCCTCCCTCCCTCCCTCCCTCCCTCCCTTCCTCCCTCCTTCCCTCCTTCCCCTCTCCTCCTCTCCCCTCCCTTCCCCTCTCCTCCCCTCCCTTTCCCTTCCCTTCCCTTCCTTCTCCTTTTGTGGTGCTGGGAATTGAATGCAGGGCCTCACACATGCTAGGCAAGTGCTCTACCACTGAGCTATATCCCCAGCCTTAAAAAAAAACAAATTTGATACAGGTTCTTGCTACATTGCCCATATTGGCCTCTTACTGGTGATCTTTCTGTCTCCACCTCCCAAGTAGCTGCGATTACTGATGTGTGCCACCACACCCAGCTCCATCTTGAGCTTTTATGCTAAAAAGTGGAACTATGTTAATTTCTCCTTATTGGGATTTTTAATTTTGTCCCAGTACTTCAGAAGTTCCTTAACCAGTATAAGATGGCTTCTATCCTAGGGAGGCCTGCATTCTTTGGCTAATTCTAATTTTCTTAAATTTAAAATGTTTGGATTTTCAAAAATATTGACAAATGTTTAAAAGGCAATGTGAGAACAATCACGATGTAAAACCAATGCCAACAAAATGCACATTCATGGGTCAGATTTAGCTTACAAAGTGTCAGACTGTGTCCTCTGAGCTGCACAGCCTTATTGCAGTGATAGTACAGTGCTGTGGGTTTTCATTATGAATCAGCTCATTCATTCAAAGGTGATGTGACACATGGTTTATAAGTCACAGGCACTGGCTACTAGAATAGATACAGTAGCCAATACAACAGAGGAGGAGCCCAGAGCTGGGGGTTAGCTCAGTGGTAGAGCACTTGCCCAATATGTGTGAGACCCTGGGCTCAATCCCCAGCATCCCTCCCCCTCCAAAAAAAAAAAAAGTCCAGTCTGATTTTCAGGCCAGTGGCTTTAGTCCTATACTGTTATGATAGCCTGTCTTAAAAAGCATCCGAGCCTCTCCCTTTTCAAAGCGTGCAAAAGAGATAAAACACCATAGCCCGCCTACCCGCCTTCTCTGCATCCTAACAGAGAGGATCAGTAGCATAAGTGAAGGATGGAATTTGTAATTTTCTTTTTAAATTTCTGGTAAGTTTCCCCTCGAGAATGTTTCTAAAGCATGATAGAGTTAGAATATAAACTGTGCTGAGGCCATATTTTCCCCTCTGTTTCAAAAGGAGTGTTTAATGGCTCGGAGACTGCAACATATGGTAGAGAGAAGACACGATCCATTAACACAGATTCATAACAACATATTGTTACTAATCTCTACAGCCTCCGAACATATTGGATGCTGTTATCAGTTTAATCTAAATACTGTCACCTGCATCTCAAGATGAGATGAAGGTGGAAGGTGTTTAAAACGGTGTTGCCTAATACGTCTGCTTCTTTGCAATAAATAAAGCCAACGAGGTGGGGGCAGCTTGCTCTTTGACAAGCATTTCACTCCTTTGGGCTTCACTGTCCTCTTTTGTGAAAAGCGAGGTTTGATCTGATTACATTAATAAGACTATCAGAAGTAATTTGAGGCAGGTAAATAGAGGAATCATAAAAATGAGAGGAGCGCATTGCAAATGCAGAATGAATTCAATATTTTATGAATTAAATGATTTCATTAGAAATGAAGCTCAGGGTTTGGGTTTCAGAAAGCCTAGTACAAATCCTTGCTTTGCCCCTTTCCAGCGGGGTGACCTTGGAGAAGAGTCCAATCTCTCGATAGCATCATCTTTACAGCTGTTGTAGTGATGACTGAATGATATAACAAAGGTGATATCAAAAGTTATAATAGCTCAGCAAATGTTAACAATTATTATCACCCCAAGCAGTTGTGTAGACTACATTTGTTGGCAACTAGCCATCAACTGAGAGAAAAAAACAAAGCATTCTGACTTGGAAGTAGATGTGATCCATTTTCCCAGACGTCTGGTCGGATCTTTCCAGGGCTGAACACAGAAAGGAGGTCTTGGTTCAGTGGTTGCCACAAAGCTCTGGTGAGCTCTGTCAGGTTGACTGACTAAGCAATTAGCCTGTGAATTCCTGAATTCTTGCAACTCCAGAATTGGAACTATTTTTCTTTCTTCCCTTGTTAAATCTGAATATGTAATCCAACATTTTTCAAATCCTTGGTCCTAACTTCAAAATTTCCATATTTTAATGCATATGTTACGACTATAAGTAATATCTGTCTCTAAGAGGTCTTTACTGGTGTGACCTGTGCTCATGCAAAATTTCCTCCATAAAGTCAAACAGGTTGGGCTAGAAGGAGAGAATCTCTCTTTTCAAGTTTCTCCAGCTCTCAAATTCTATTGTTCTCTCTCAAACAAGGGGGGTGGGGAGGCCCTTGTTCCAATGGTTTCCTCTCTAGGCTAGGATTACACAAATTCCAGTTAATTTTATCGTGGATGTGGCTAAGGAGTGTTTCTACCCATTGCATTCCTCCTATGTTTCTGGTTCCTCTATTTGCCTGTCTCAAATTATTTCTGATATGTTGTCAAATCAAGTCTCAATTTTCACAGAAGAGGAAACTGAGGCCCCAAGAAGTGAACTGCTTATCAAGGAACAAGCAGCCCCCACCTCCTGACTCCTTTACATTTTGATCTTGTGGAAGGGGAGGTGGGGGAAGGGAAAGTAATTCATGGAATGAACATAGTATATCGTAGGCGCTTTATACATATTAGCTTTTTGCAGCCTCAAAATATACCTGGGATGGGTTCTCATTTTAATTAGGTGGAAAGACACAGAAGCTAAATTGCTCCTGTTCACACAACCAGCCGTAACTCAATCCACACCCAGTGTGCTCCTGTTCACACAACCCAGCCATAACTCAATCCACACCCAGCCATAACCCAATCCACACCCACTCAATCTTTGAACTATATTATCTGGCAATGGAGTTATGACTCACATCACTACAGAATTGGAAGTGTTTGCTGATTGTTAGTACATTTCTTTAGGATTGCACAGAAATTAAAGGAACAGGGATGCCTCTTCTCTGTGGTTCCTAAGTAATTTATGCTATAAAAAGTGTTTTAGGGTGTCTGGGTAAGATGGGTGTCCTGCTAGTGATGAAATTGATGGATTTATTTTTCTTTCCTTTTTTCCCCCCAGTGAAGACTAGTTACCAGCTTCTTCAAAATACAACAGGAAATCTCCTAGAATTGGATCTTACCAAGACAAATCACCTGAGTGGTATCCCTGGTCTAGGGAGTGGAGAAGAGTACATTTCATTGTTCTAGCATCTTGAGGGCCTTAGGCACCTGTATGGGGGGAGGGTGGTCCTCTGTGAGAAAGAGGATGGTGTGCAATGGCAGACACTGGGACCAGCTTCCTCTGAGCACTGAGAATAGTACCAGGGACTTCAGAGAATATTTAGGCAGCAAGCAAGTAGTTTACTCACCAGACGAAGCAAAATTACCAAAAGTTCCTGCTCTTTTCCATGATGTTCTATTTTCATGGATAATCTCAAGCTACTGACATGACATTAGTGAGGTGGGGAGAGATGTGCACAGGTTGGATCTCCCCTACAGCCTCCAGCACACCCCTGCTGTGAGGAATTCTGGGCGTAATGTGACATTAGGGAAAAAACTTCCTGGGATGAGCGAGCTCTGAGCTTCTCTGCTAGGCCCCAGACCTGATTTTCAAAAACCAAGCTTAGCCAGTGCTGGCAGCGTTTGCCTCTGCGACAGAGACATACTTGCTAATGTCTGCACCTCTGAGCACCAGGAGCAGCATCGCTTCAGCATCCTGGGGAGAGTCCACTGCTGCTGGAAGCTTTCCTGCCTCTGCCGCTTGTGAAGAGTGACTATCTGTCCCATTTGCTCCCACTAAGGTGGGGCTGAGTGTTGGAGGTCTGGGAAGGTCCCTGCCCTATTTAACTGGAAGACCCTCCCCCCCTTTTTTTAAACAACATCAGAGTGGGCAGCCAGTACTGAAAATCCACTGCTGCCCCTGAGGCTGATGGTTGGGCTGGGTATTTGGTCCAGGCTTAGCATTTCTTATATGAGCTCAGAGGTTAGTTTTTGTTGGGGCGGGGAAGGGAGCGCTGGAGCAATGAGACTGGAGAGTCGGAATGGACTCCTACCCCTCAAATATACTCAGAGATTTCTGGATGCATCATGGGGAGTGGAGCGGCAGCCCACTATAGGAAGAGATTTTTTTGTTGTTGTTACCCGGAGAGTGATTAAAAGATGCTCAGCAAAGAGAAATATATTTGTTTTTGTTGCTACAATAGGAAGTTAACAATCTGTCAAAGACATCTGAATACCACAAGCAAACAAAAACAGCTCACCTAACACCCGATGCATCATTTCCTCCCATACACAAAACCACGAGAAAGAAAGGCCAGGATGTTTGTTTTTCTTATTTTTCAGCTTTTAAAGTTCTTCACTATTGTTTGGTCTCTGAATCAAAGCAAAGAAAAAGACATTCGTAAAAGCCATTCTTTTCCTTTTCCAACTATGCTTTTTTGCCTGGCTCTTCCCTCGCTCAGGGTGAGACCCGGAATCGTGGAGAGAATTAGTAACAATGAATCGCTGATGAGGCTCAGTTTGGAAAATGTAGCCTCACGAAGGGGAACGCTTTGGGCTGGTCAGAGAGACAGTTGCTGGATGTCTTGAGCAGATCTTGAAAGAGATGAAGAGAAGAAAGTGTCTGTTGATGCCGGGCGATGCGTTTTGAAAGACGTGTCACACGCTCACTACCAACCTCTTGTGGACTTCCAGGTCTCTGACCACGGCACTGAATTCCTCAAAGGACAGTTTCCCGTCGCCGTCCTTGTCCATGATCATGATGGTTTTGTCCACCAGCTGCTGGAGCTGCCAGTCTCGGAGGTTGCTCCCCACCATCATCTTCAGCACCTGGAAGAGCTCGCCGTTGGAGATGTAGCCGTCCTTGTCGATGTCATAGATGCTGAAGGCGAACCGCAGCTTCTGCTCCTCGTCGCCCTTGACGCTGAACTGCGAGGTCCCGCGGATGAACTCCCTGAAGTCCACCTCGCCGTTGCCGTCGGTGTCGAAGATGTCGATCACTCGCTGCACCAGCGGGTTCTGCTGCAGCCCCGGCAGGGACATGAACTCCTCCACGCTCAGGGAGCCCGACTTGTCCAGGTCCAGCTTCTTGAAGCTCTTGCCCAGCTTTCGGATTTCGTCGTGGTCGAAGTGGGAGCACATCTCGGGGGGGTAACTGGCCTCGTTCCCCATGGTGGACGCAGGCTCGGCTCGCCGGTCGGAGGCGGCAGCGGGCGGTTGAGCCGCCGGGCGGTCGGGGCTCGCGGTCCCCGCGTGGACACGGGACGT
>PVJS01010269.1:0-48453 GCA_004027185.1 Glis glis | reverse complement strand
TTTTTGCGGTACTAGGGATTGAACCCAGGGGCATTCTACCTCTGAGCTCCACCCCCAGTCCTATTTTTTATTCTTTATTTTGAAACACGGTCTCACTAAGTTGAGGAGGCCTCACTAAATAGCTGAGGCTGGCCACAAACCCGGATCCTCCGGTCTCAGCCTCCCAAGTACTGGGATTACAAGCATGCGCCACCACGCCCGGCTCTCCTGGAAGTTTTTATAGCTTTAGGTTTCAGGTTTAGGTCTGTGAACCATTTTGAGTTCATTATTTGTGTACGTGGCAAATATGAACTGAGGCTCACCAATCATTAAGAAAATGTAAACAAACCACAATAGGATACTACTACATATCTCTTATGGCTAAAATGAAAGTGAACAACTGTCCCAACTAGTTGGTATGACTCTCACTGCTAATGGGAATGTACAATGGCACAATCACTGGAAAGCAGTTTGTCAAGGTTCTTAAAAAGTTAAAGATACAACTACCGTATGATACAGCCATTTTACTCCTACATTTTACCTATGAGACATGAAAGCACGAGTCCACATTGAGACTTATTTGTACAAACGTTCATAGAAGCTTTATTGTCACATCCAAAAGCTGGAAGCAGTCCAAACGAACACCAACATGTGAAGGGATAAACAGTTGTATAATCATACAATGAATTATTGCTTATCAATAAAAGGGAAGTATTGATACATGACATAGATGAATCTCAAATAATTATGATTGATGAAAGATACCAGATGAAAAGTAGCGCTGTGTGATTCTATGTATATATAAAACCCTAGAAAATGGAAACTAATCTGTACTGACAGAATGCAGATCAAAGGTGAGGGGGACAGATGGAATACTATGCAGGGGATTGAAGGGGTATTGGATGTGCTGTCTTGATCATGATGGTGTTTTATGGGTTACACATGTGTCAAAATTCAATTTGGGCGAGGCGTGGTGGCACATGCTTGTAATCCCAGTACTTGGGAGGCCGAGACAGGAGGATCGCAGGTTTGAGGACAGCCTCAGCAAGTAGTGAGACTCTTATCAACCTAGCGAGACCCTGTTTCAAAATAAAAATAAAAAAATATAGGGCTGGGGGTGTAGCTCGGAGGTAGAATGCCCCTGGGCTAAATCCCCAGTCTTTCTTTCTCTCTCTCTCACACACACGCACACACACACACACACAATTCAATTTGTCCATTAAATAGTGCAATTGTTGCATGTTAATTATATTTTAATTAAGCTGTTAGAATATTGACCTGAAAATGAACTACATTGTTGAACCACTGATTACTAGCAAGTAGATCAAAACTATAAAGAATCCTCTATATTAGTCAGCTTTTTGTAACTACAACAAAATGTCTGGGGCAATTCACTTTATAAAGAGGAAGGTTTGTTTAGCTCATAGTTTTGGTGGTGCAAGGCCACGGCACCTGCATCAGCTCAGTTCTGGTGAGGGACCCATGGCGAATGATGGATGGTAATGGTGGGAAAACAAGTAGGGGCAAGTGGTCATATCCTGAGCCAGGAGCAGAAAGGGGAGGGGTGATGGGCAGGGCCAGGCTTATTCCTTTTTATAAGGAGAATTTCCAAAGAAATACCTCACAGTCCTCAGTGACCTAAGCACCTTCCACTAGGCCTTACTTCCGGAAGGTTCCACCATCTCCCAACAGAACCAACCCCAGAGGATCAAGACTCATGGACCCTGGGAGGCCACAAGGCAAATTCAAACCACAGTACCCTCTTAAATTTCAATTTAGTCACCTTACACCTATCAGAGATTTATTTTTTTATTTTTTCCCCCAAGACAAGGAAATTTATTTACGAAAGTAAGAAATACACATTCAAGCGAGAATGTGGGCCACCTCAAAAGTGGGAGAGGCCTCCAATCAGAGATTTGAAAAGCAGATCTCTTAGAGTTCCAATTTAAGTCCCAAAAGTCAATTCTATCAAAATCCAACAAAATCCGTTTGCTTTTACCACATTTTCTCTTAACCCATTGAGGGCTTCTGTATTTCAACTCTGCAGTGTCCCACAGCGATCAAAATTAAAGGGTTCCTGAGCAAGGACGATAATGACCACTGTCATGGTGTCTCCCACATAATCTCATAATTTTTTCCACATCTCCTAAAGGTACCTCTTTTTATCTCCATTTTGCTGATGAGGAAACCTGGCTTCAGAGGAGTTAAAGGTGTTGGGGCCCATGCTTATTCACAATGGCAGCTCAGACGGGTCTGAGTCCAAAAGAGTGCCTCTTCTAGCTAACTTAGTTCATGCAGTTTTCCTTTTTTTAGGGCTTATTCCTAGTATCATTGCCATTTTTTAAGAAAATTATTTGCTACTGGGGATAGAACCCAGGGCCATTCTATCTCTGAGTTACACTCAGCTCTTTTTATTTTTTATTTTGAAACAGGGTCTCACTAAGTTGCTGAGGCTGTCCTCAAACCTGTGATCCTCCTGTCTCAGCCTCCCAAGTACTACCATCACAGGCGTGCACCACATGCCCAGCTCTTTGCCATTCTTCAGTAAGGTTAGCTAGTACGTCCAAGGAGTCCAACTTCCTTGGAGTTAAAGGGCTGCTGGGAGGAGGATGATGATGGGAGATGGCGGAGCGCTTAAGGAAACAATGAATAGTGGGGGGTGGCATGTCTGGCCTAGGAAGACGCTTCCGCTGGCTTTAGTCCATTGATGCCCCAGGTCAGCCATATCGGGGTGGGGGGTAACAAGGTGAGGGCGAGTTCTGGTGGGTGCCCGTGGATTCTCAGAGGCCACCGTCGGACTCCTCGATGACGCCCAGCGCTGTACTTGTGCGCGGGGAGAGGCCGGCGGGGCCGCGGGGAACTGGGAAATCCAGGACTCTGTCTACTTTGCTCCAGGCCAGTCGCCCGGCCCCGCCCACTCACGGCACGCCCCGCCCACACAACACGCCCCTGTATTCGCCGCGCCCACTCACAGTTCGCCCCTCCCATACGCCCCGCCCTCCCAGGTTCGCCCCGCCCACTCTGGGCTCCGCCGGCGTCGCGCAAACGAAAGCGAAAGGGCGCTCGGGCTCTCGGCGCTCGGGCTCTCGGCGCTCGGGCTCTCGGCGCTCGCTTGCTCGGGTCTGGCCGGACCCGGCTCCCGCGCGGTGGGCCCGGGCTGGCGGGGCGGCATGGAGGAGCCGCGGGCCGCCGCGGGCGGGGACGTGTGTCTGCACAACTTCAGCGCCAGGCTGTGGGAGCAGCTCGTCCACTTCCACGTCATGCGGCTGACCGACTCGCTGTTCTTGTGGGTGGGGGCCACGCCGCACCTGCGCAACCTCGCCGTGGCCATGTGCAGCCGCTACGTGAGTGCGGGTGGTGGCGGGGGACCGGAGGGGACATGGGGGGCCGAAGAGGGGCTGGGCGAGGGGGTGCCGCCAGGTGGGGGCCTGGAGGGGACAGGGAGAGGGGTCAAGGTGGGGAGGGGACATGGGGGCTCGGAGGGGACCGGGTAAGGCAGAGGAGGTGGGGACGGGACATGGAGGGGGGCCGGAGTGCGGCTGGGCGACGGAGGTGCTTGTGGACCGGGCTCGGGGGAGGAGGTGGGGAGGGGACTCGGGGGATCGAGAGGGGCTGGGCGACCGGGGTGCCTCCTGGTGGGGGCTCAGTAGGAGCTGGGGACGAGGAGGAGGGCCACTAGAGGGGCTGGGCCACGTAGGGGTCTGGCAGGTGGGGCGGTGCCTGAGGGGTCTCAGGCGCGAACCCCGCGCCTGTCCTGGAGAAGGGGTTGGCATCTTCCAGGTCTACTCCCGGGCCCGTGGGGGAGCCAGGGGTCGTCCCGGCCTGAACGCCCCGAAGAGAGACCAACCTGTCCCCAAGGCCACCAGAACCCTTTCCCCTGCCCACAGCTGGTTCCTCCTCTTCTTGGATCTCTGTATGTTGGAGTGTCCTTTGCCTTTTCTCTGGTCACACTCGCTGGGGGATGCCATCAACCTAACTTTCATACTATTTTGATTTTGACCACACTGACATTTATTTATGTCTCCAGTACCAGACAACTTTTTCCTGAACTTGGAACTGCTGCATCTTCTCTTGGATGTCTAATAGGCATCTAACAGACATACTCAAGATCAAACTCTGGGTCCTTCTCCACACCTGCTCCTTCCCCCCCACCAACCCTTCTCTTGGCAACCGCATCTCTGTGGTTGCTGTGGCCATCCTTGGTTCTTCTTTCTCTCACAGCACTGTGCTGTAAGCCAGTGGATCCATAGATGCTGCTGTCATTCAAAACAAGCAGGAAATTTAATTCCTCACCTTCCCTTGGGCCAGCCTCGGCCAGACCTGTGACTCCTCTCCTCTTTCTGCTTTCCCCTTTGCTGCCCGCTTTAGTCTCTTAGGGCTCTTGTCACACAGTGCCACAAACTGGGTGGCTTAAACAATGGAAATTTATTTCCTCCCAGTTCTGGAGGCCAGAAGTCAAGGTGTTGGCTGGATTGTTCCTCTGGCGGCTCTGATGGAGAAACCATACCATGCTTTCTCTAGGCTTTTAGGTGGTTGCTGGCAGTCCTTGTAGATGTATCACTCCAGTCTCTGCCTCTGACATCATGTAGCCATCTTCTCTCTGTGTGTTTGTCTGTCTCTGTGTCTCTTCTTTCTCTTTTCTTTGTGGGGTGCTGGGGATTGAACCCAGGTCTTCACATGTGGTAGACAAATGCTCTACCACTAAGCTATACCCCCAACTCTTTCTTATAAGGACATCAATCATAGCCCCTCTCTATTCTGGTATGACCTCACCTTAACTTATATCTTAATTACCTTTGCAAAGACTGTATTTCCAAATAAATTCAAATTCATATGTATCAGGGGTTAGGACTTCAACATATCTTTTTAGGGGACACAGTTTCACTCACAACACTGGCCATTTCTTCACAGAGCAGGGCAGTGATAGTTTTAAGACTGAGGTCAGACATTGCCATCCCTCTGCTGAAAACCTTTCATGAGATCAACTCAGGGCATGATCCAGAGACTTTGCCATGTCCCCACAGGGCCTGTTACCTCTAGCTGTTCCTCCCTGCCCTCTCACTCCTGCAGCACTGGCCTCCTCCACAGTTTAGTGTTCCAGGGTAAGGCCTGAATGTTTTAGGAGTGTTTGTATCAGGTGGCTCATTAAGTCCTTGTGGAATGACTGCATGAGGCCGCCTCAGGAGGACTAACCTGAAGCCAGTCAACAAGAGTGAGTCCTCAGTTATGTTCTGCGGCACCCAGAAAAGTCCCAGGCAGGAGACAGCATCCGAATAGGAACTGGACATCGTCAGCCAGAAGCCCTCTGCCCTTTCCCTTCTCACTGTTCTTTACTTCGGTGATTTCTTTTGTTTTTCTTTTCTGGTGAGATCTGGCAGGTGGGCCTTTGGGCAGGTTGCAATTCCAGGTCTTCATTAGAGGAGAGGAGGAGGCCTAGGGGTGCTCAGATGATGGGTGGGGCTGTTTAGAGCCACCTCGTCTTTGTTCCTTACTTGTCCTGACAGTAACAGACAGTGGGCAGTAGACATTGGGTAAGGCGGTGGGAACATGGGGCCCAGGACCAGGTGTTGGTAAGATCAGGTGTCGCTCTGGAACTGTTGGAGCCCCTTTGTGCTGCACTGATTTGGGGAAGTAAGCAACTAAGCTCCTCCTGCGGGCTGCTTTGGTGGTGGGACCACCTGGCAGTCACAGCTCCCAGCAGGGTGTATTTTCTCAACTGGAAGGTCATATTCCATCAAGATTGGGCCTGAAAAGGACCTTACCAGTCTCCCTTACCAGATGTGTCCTACTGACTGGCACATGGGTGCCTGGATGTTTCCTCTAGGGGTAGAGGACTGAACCATCTGGGAAAAAGAGGTGCAGATGTAGCTTAAGGCAGGAAAACCCAGGTGCCTGTGGTGGGCCAGCCCTCATCTACTTTTGTAACAAAGTTTTATTGGAACAGGGCCATGCACCTCCCTGTAGGTAGAGTCTGTGGCAGCTTTTGTGTTTTGATGGCAGCGTTGAGCAGTTGTAATAGAGGCTCCGTGGCCCCTGCAGTCTATACTGCAGGTCCATTGTGCTGGTCCATTGTGGAGGACAGCACCAAGGGTCTGTGAGGTTTCCACTCTAACCCTGCACATGTGTGACAGGGCCACAGAGAACAGAGCTCACACAGTGTGGCTGCTCCCCCACCCAGCCTGCCTTGGAGAGAGCGGGGTAATTTGGTACCTGGAGAGACTGCAGAACTGAATGATGCCAAGCTGGACGAGCTGGAGGGTGGCTGGCTAGGACTTTGGACACTGCTGACTTGTGGGGAGGAGTGGAAGGTGACACTCCCACCACAAAGCCATCTGGGCATGTGTCTGCCAGGAGACCAACATCCTCACCTGCTTTTGGAAGTAAAGAACTATTAAGAAGTATTAAGAAGAGCCGGGCATGGTGGTGCACGCTTGTAATCCCAGTACTTTGGGAGGTGGAGACCAGAGGATCTGGGTTCGCGGCCAGCCTCAGCTCTCTCTCTCTCTCTCTCTTTTTCCCCGTCTCTCTCTCTCTCTCTCTCTCTCTCTCTCTACTTAGTGAGGCCCTCCGCAACTTCGTGAGACCCAGTTTCAAAATAAAGCATAAAAAGTAGGGCCGGGGGTGTAGCGTGGAGGTAGAACGCCCCTGGGTTCAATCCCTGGTACCAAAAAAAAAAAAAAAGAAGTATTAAGAAGGGTAACAAGGTGGGCGTGATGGTGCACACTTGTAATCCCAGTACTTGGGATGCTAAGACAGGAGGATCACAGGTTCAAGGCCAGCCTCGGGAATTTAGCGGGACCCTTAGCAATTTAGTGAGACCCTATTTAAAAAAAAGAGCTGGGGGTGTAGCTCAGAGATAGAACACCCCTGGGTTCAGTCCCTGTACTACCCCCCACCAAAAGGGGTAAGAAGATAGGATTTTGAATTTTAATTTTGGTGGAAAAAGGCCACCTGATAAGGTAGATTTACTTTTTTCAGCAGGTTTAACTGTAAATATGATTGTCATACAGCTAAATGTTGAAATTGGAATCTGTAAACAGCAGGTTCATTAAGGTCGTATTTTTTGTGTCTTTTTCAATTAAAAAAATGCAGGAAATATTTTCATTCAACTCCTGTGTTTTTTGATGTCCTGTCTTTTGTAGACGGCTCAGGAGACGAGGTGCAGTCCCCTTGGGCTGTGCTCTTCCACGCTGTCCAGCACAGTGGGTGTTTGTTCAGTTCACTTGTCTCTACCTGGACAGTGGGGTGAGGGGCACCAAACCCATAGCCTCTGTCCCTCACCACTGGTGGCCTCCTGGAGCTCCCTACCCAGGCTGTTTCTCCTAGAAACCTGCTATGTTTATAAAAGTGTTTTTGGCCATATTACAAGGTTAGTGAGTGAGGTTTTTTTTTTTTCTTTTAAGGTAGACCTGGTGAGGGGGATTACTTCCAAAGTAATTGGGAGTAGATTGCCTCCAGATTTTAGAAGGGCCACATTTGTTTATCTTAACATCATTTATACTGCTGTTTCCATTTTATTGCTTCTTATCTGAAATGAGATTGGCCACGAGTAGATCTTTATTTCTGTATTTTTGCTGTTTGGATGCAGTGGCTGGTGCCCTTTCTCAAAGTCACAGGGTGCTTACTGGCTTTGGAGAGCCCAGACGAGCCTTCAGGGGACAGGAGCTGTGTGTTCTCTCATAGGCTGAGATGAGGAAATTAGGCACCCTCCCTGTCCGCCAAGTGACGTGGCCGAGGGATGTGGCACGGGGCACCCAGACTCTGATTTGCTTGCTTCATGCTATGGCCTTAACGATCTTGTTTGCTTCCCTCTTGGTGGAATGCTTTGGAATTTCTGACATAATAAACAAGCCCTTTATGGGAAATCAGTCCTAGAACTTATTAACAGCTCTGCGGTTCCAGCTGCAGATGACTTCTCTTTGTCCCAGCTCTACTGACCTTTTGTGTGTCAGAAGGTCAGCCTGCTGGCTGCTGACAGATGCCAGCCTTTCTTTCCCTCGGAACCTGCTACTGCTCTCCTTTCGAAGAATCAGAAGCTGCAGGAGTGTGGTTGGTCACGTCCAGGTGCAGAAGCTGCAGCGCCCTCTCTGTTTCTTTTAGGACTCCATCCCTGTGTGCACTTCCCTCTTTGGAGACACTTCTGACACGACCTCCACGGGCCTCGCCCAGCGCCTAGGTACGTACCACTGCTGGTGCTGTGAGGCTAGCCAGGTGGGACCCACTGCTAGCGCCAAGACAGGTAGCTTCAGAAGCAGAAAGTCTTTATACCAAGAGCAACAGCCTCATTACTGTTGGGAACACAGGCCCGGAAATACATCATTAATGCATTAGGATGAAAAGGAAGAGGTTTCCTGCAACAGTGTCTTATACAGAGGGTGAAAGCAGGTGGGGAAGGAGCTGGGCTGAGCGGTTCCGAGCAGCCTCTGGTGTGGACAAGGAGACCCTGTGCTCTGGCTCTGGAGGACAGCCGAGTCTGGGTGGATGCAGCAGACACAGCACTGTTGCCTGGGCGGCCCTGTCTTAGTGGTTAGAGAAATGGAATCTCAGCGGGTGGGCCGCTGGGGAGAGGGGGACTTCCCCAGGGCAGGCTGAGCTGGATGTGACTCCTTGGGCCCCTCAGTGGCCTTGCTGAGCCCCACTGCCTGCCACATGCCACTTGTTCTCAGATCAGTGTGTAAACCTGCAATTCCCAGACTGCCTCCTGCACCCAGGAAGTGATTGGGAAGGTGCGATGGGGGAGCTTATGGGCTCCCCGAATGGGTCACTGTCTGGGCACAGTTGTGCCCCTTGTAGGCACACTGCACCCAGCACACTGGTGGGAGGCTCTGCTGTAAGTACCTGCTCTTAGGATAACTGAGCAACTGCTTCTGTCCAGACACCTTTCTTTTTTTAATGACAACAGCTTTATTGAGATATAATTCACATGCCATACAATTTGCCTAGCTCTCCTCAAGACAGAGACTGGGCCCAGCCTCCTCTTACCTTCTCAGAGATCCTCAGCTGCTCTGTGAAGAGGGCAGTTAAATAATACCCAAGATCTCTCTTAGCATTACAAAGAAGACACAGTCTCGAAGAGCTGAAAAGAAGGCCTCTGAGTGCAGAGGTCTGCCCTTCCTTGACTTTCAAAGGAGGATCTGGAGCCCAAAGAGGTTTCCAGGTTGCAGCGGGGCCAGAAGGACCCAGGCCTTCTGAAGCTGGCTCATCCCCAGTCCCCTGAGCCACACTGCCTCCCACGGTCCCTCGTGGAACTGCAAGTTAGAAGGCAACTGAGCAGACAGAGTCGCTCCCCAGGATGAAATCGGGTGCCTTTATCATGTGCAGGTGGCCACCATGGCCTCACTGCTGCCTTTCTGCCTGTGATGGGGAGGGCGATGTCAGTGGGGAGGGAGAGCGGGGTCAGTGCCTGGCAGGTGAGTAGGAGTTTCTGCACCTGCCCTGGGTGTGGGTGTGGATGAGGCCAAGGGAGGAGGCCTGGCACTGGCACAGTCAGTATTAAACTGGCTAGGGCTTACTGCCTGCTTCTTAGGATATTGTCTTGTCTTTCGGATTTTGGGCATGTGACTTTGCTTGATTTTTGTAGTTGGACCAATGTACCTCAACTATTTATTATTGGTTTTGAAGAAAGGGGCTAACACTTAGATTCAGTGTCAGAAAATTATACGTGTATATATATATATATATATATGTATATGGTTATATACATATCCATATATGTGTGAATGTATACATATAAGTAAATGCATACAAATATAAGATTACCTCCTGGAGGGGAGTGGAATTGGTGGTGGGGAGTGGTACTGAAGGAGAACTTGAATTTTTTATTTTAAATACTTTACTATAATATCTGTGTATTCAAGAAATAAACAACAAAACATTGTAAAGCCAAAAATCCCTGTGTAGAGCAGAAGTTCTTAATCGTTAGTGTGTGGGTCACTGGAGGGCTTATTAACAGGTTGCTGGCCTGCACCCTCAACTTTGATGCAGGAGGTTTAGATGGGGCCCAAGAATCTGCATCTCTGATAGATTCCAGCTGATGCCGCTGATGTGGGCCCCACACTTAAGAACCACTGTTCTAGGGACTAGGAGAGGAGTTAAATGACTTTTGTCTGCATGTGAAACACCAGTCTGAAGAGAGTCTTACAGCTCAGAACTCTCTTCTTCCCTTACAACCCCGTTCTCTTTCCCAGCATTCCCCAGCTGTGGGTGGGTGTGAGGAACGCAGAACCTGTGGGGTTTCAATCATGGTTGTGTCAATGTGCTTTCTCTTTTTAGCCAGGAAGACCAACAAACAGGTGTTTGTCAGCTATAACCTTCAAAACACAGACAGTAACTTCGCATTACTTGTAGAAAACAGGATCAAGGAAGAAATGGAGGCTTTTCCGGAGAAGTTCTAGCTGAGTGACAGAAGGGAGAATTTGTAACTTATGTACAATGTACATTTGAATAAATGGATTGGATTTTATTTTGTTATCAGTTGCATTCCTGTTTTGTTTTTGGAGGGTCATTCTTAGGTACTTTCTTCCTCCTCCTCACCAGTGTGGGGCCAGAAGTGCTGGGCCTGGGGAGGATGAGAGGAAGGGACAGTAATACTTGACTGCCCGATGATAGAGAAAAGGGGTGAAGTGGGGTTTTGTCGGGTGTGATCTAACAGTCCATAGTTTAGATCACCTGTGACTCTCACGTACATTCTTAGTTAGAATTACGGTAAGTCTTTATAAGTATGCTTAGGTTTGTGCCTGTGTTCCTGAGACATCTATCTACCTTCCCTTTGGTATTTCTTGCTTTGTTCTCCCTAAGCCCTTCCCCCACTTCTAGTGTTTTCTTGGGGCTACATTTGAACCCCACTCACCACTGTTTACTAGATTTGTGGTCTGAGTAAAATTGCTAACTTCTTTGGGTCCTATATTCTCATCTATAAAATGGGAAGAATTCCTACCTTGCTGTGTTATTGCTAGGATTATGTATGTCGAAATCAAAATATTCCCCTGGTACTGGGGATTGAATCTGGGGCCTTGCACATGCTAGGCAGGCGCTCTACCATTGAGCTACAGTCTCAGCCCTTATGTATGTAGAAATGCTTCACAGACTGTAAATGCCCTGGCAGTTAGGTATCAGGGTTTTATCTCCTTCCTTTTTACGGGTTCAAATGCCTCTAGTCCCTCTTGCTCTTCCTGTTACCATTTTATCCTCTTTGCTTCCCTATTCTCTTTTCTCCCAAGTCCCAAGTATCTGCCTTCAGTCCATTTCATCCTCAGCCTTTTTCTGTCTACCGTTTGGATTCCAGTCATGACCTCTCCCCAGAGGTTCAGATGGTCCAATGCCCGGGCCTCGCAATGTTGAAAAGCTCCGCAGGTGCTTCTCCCAGCAGGAAAGGTTGAGCACCACTGTCAAAGAACTTTCTAATGTTTGGGGTCCATTTTTGTTACCAGAGGTGGGTAGTTGGGGGCCCTGTCACCGTTTTATGCAGTGCCAAGAGTCTAACACAGAGCCAGTGGCAGGCAGCCGAAGGTGGTGCCTGGCCAGGAACAATGGTGCTTGAGAGGAGCATGTCTGGGGTTCCAGGTGCCCCCCTCCTTTCCAGACTCCCCACACTAACCTCTGAGGCCTCAGCCAGCTGGGAAGGCACAGTGGGCTCCTCTCTAGGAATAGAATAGTAAGTGACACAAAATCAGGGCTATGGAGAAGAGTTTGGTATAAATACTTTATTAAAGAAATATTTTCTTGTTAAAAAATACTACATTAGAGAAGAGAGTTTTGGGTTATCAGTCTTTCCTCACAGAGTCACAGTGTAAGATACTCATTTCTTGACCTCTCTAGGAACCTTCAGGCCACGGATTAGCAGAACATAAACAAGAGAAAAAAAAATTCCTCTTAAATGTACGAAATTCTCAGATAGTGTGAGAATGGCACTAGTAACAGTTTATGTTTAATCCGATCTCTGCCTCTGACTGCCTTTGAAGACTAGGACTTAAAGCAGAGTGAAAGGTCCCCACCATCCCCCGGGGGGCGAGTGAAGACACAGCTTACAGAGGCGTTGAAAGTAGTGACGCAGCGAGCGAGGTCTGAATCAACATGGAGGATTTTTATTACTCGTCGTCAATGGTAGTGAAATGCCCTTCGTTGGATACCATCAGGTGAGGTAGGGAAGACATTCCAGAGGGAATCTGTTTATGGGGCAACATCTTTTATTTCTGTACATTTACATACGAATTTTCCCCAAAGGTACAACAGATGCGACACCATGCAGACACGTAGCTGCGAACGACAGCTCAGAACTCAATGTAAGCTTGTGCTATGAATGAGTACCGCCGGAGGAACCCCCATGACACGTACAGTAACACGGTTCCTGTGTGAAAACCTCACACGGTTGGGGTGCAGAGAGGACAGAGGTAGGGAAGCGCTCCTCACTAGACATGACACACCATACTGCGTCTCCCAAATACACACAGTACATTAAAGCGAGGCGGCGTCCTTCAAAACAAGAAGACAGAGTTGAAGCGTGGGCCTCCCCCAACCTGCGTGTCACCTGGGGCTGGGTGACGTGACGGTCGTGAGATTCAGTGAATGGCACTTCCAGTTGAGGGGTTTCTCGTTTGGCTCAAGGAAGTGGTTGTGATTGAGTGTGAGACTTCCCTTTACGAGGTCTGTTTTTGCTAGCTTTCTGTTCTGTGGCCAAAGCAATTTACCAGCCCTGTCTCTCTGGTTGCAGGTGATTATGGTCTTAGAAAGCAAAAACCTTTAAAGACTTTTTTTCTATTTGTCTCGGGTGCTAATAATTAGGATAGTCAATAAGAGTTATTATCAGCTTCTGGAAAAGAACAAAAGAAACGTCCAGCCCGATCTCAGGGGTTCACATTTGTGCATAACTTTTTATCAAAAAGGAGCCCAGGGCGCAGGGGTGGGGAGAGAGTCGCAGGGAATACAAACCTTCCAGTGTTTCTTTCCTTGTGGGTGGAGAGGACTGAATAAAAAGGACAAGCGCCTGAGAAGTGTCTCTTGACTGACCACGAGGGGCACAGGGCCGGGGAACTCAAGCAGAGTAGCCTGGTGCTGGAGAACCGGGCCGAGGCTGCCTCCCCTGCAGAGCCCTGCAGGCCCAACATGGATCAGGCCTGGGCGCGCCTGCCGCCTTTCTGACCGGGTACCAACTTCATAGGGCTCTGCCATGAGGAAGCTCTGCTCTGGCTACATTTCATAAAGTGTTCCTCACGAGCCTCGGGTACCCCTAAGCTGAAGCAGCTTCATCCCGAGGCTGCCCCAGGAGGGATCTGGGGGACCCCCTGCAAGTTAGCCTTTTGCATATCTGCTAGACTTTTATCCTCGAGCCCAGGCCTCAAAGCCAGCTTCTCTTCTGGTCTCTGGATTAGTCCTGGTTGCTGAAGCGACCAGCACTGAATTCATTGGCCCAGTGTTACCGTCACTGTCATCTGAGGTGGAAACCAGAGACCGTGGAACAGAAGTTTGGAAGTGCTGTACCTTGCCATCAGCTTCCTCGTGATTTCAGCTCTCTGCAGTTTCCATGCACTTCTTAAAAAGGCCCGCACGACCAGTGTGTGACGGCGCACGGCTTCTGCGTATGTCTTATCCTGTACTCAACAGGAGCAAGTACCCTAAAAAAGGTGAAGGTATTTCACAAGTTTGGCACGCGAAGGCTGCACAGAGCTAAAGAAAGGCCTTTGTAAAGGTGAATGCGGACGAACACGGAAACATGGAACAAAAGTGACTTCGGAAAAGAGACCAGGAAGGGAGGGGAGGAGCTGGACTCGGAGCAGGGGTGGGGATGGGCTGGTCAGACAGCCTCCCCTCCTGGCCGTCGGGCATGGAGGGAGGCTCTCCATACCTCAGGCCTCGGCTGAGATGGCGGGTCAGCGCTGGAAGCATGACTGCAGATCTGGCCGCTGCCCTCTCCCTGTCTTTATCAAGGCAGCGTGATTCTGCTAATGTCTGCCAGATGTGAAGAAAGGTGGGCAGCGACAGTAAGAAATAGACCAGGCGGAAAGTTGGAAGGGGAGAAACTCAACCCCTTTCTGGCCCTTTGAATTCTAGCAACTGTCATTTGGAAGTCACCTAATTGCCCACACGGGCCGAGGCCACGATTTCCCTGGACGAACACAGCCCACAGCAGAGATGCGCATCGCAGAGGGGCAAGGCCTATGATTTTGGTTCTAGTGAGAAGCCAGGCTGTCCAGAAAAGCAGGTGCCAGAGTAGCTACAAAGCAGCGCCTGCCTGCACTGAGAGAGAAGGCTGGTTTCTTAGCAGCTCCCGGCGCCCTACTGTCAGGGGCAAAACGAGGATCGCAATGAGAATCCTTGGAGACGGAGCAGGGGTGGGCGTGGAACTTTGGTGAGTTATTGCTTTCTCTCACTCTACCTTGCTGCCTTCAAGAGGCGGGAGGCCAGCTGGACTCACCTGGGAGGACTCTCTACTCCTGCCCTAAGCCCCACCTCTGTGCTGAGCAGCGGCAAGCAGGAAGCCACCGAGGAAGACGTGAGGCAGACCGCCTCGCAGGTGCTGTGGCTCTGGTGTGATAGGAGAGGGACAGCTGTCCAAGCTGGCGTTCTCCGTGGTGTGTGCTTGAGATGTGGGTGACGGGCCATGTTCGAGAGAGCAAGGCCTCCCTCCTGTGATTTGCCTTAGTCGTCTTTTTTCAGTTATTTTCCTATCGTTTTTAGTTCAGAAAGTAGCCACGTTTTCAAGTAGTGCCGGCAACAAAGCTGACTGTAAAAGAGGGAACTTCTCTGCTGGAGCTAAATCTGGGGAGGAGTTTTCGACAAAAATAAACATGTCTCGGACCTCAACACATTTGCTAGTTGTGTACGTAACTAAGCAAACCTGGTGTCAGAAAACTGGTGATATGATCACTGATCACTGATGGTTTCTGGTGAAGTGTGGAAGTTTCCCCTAAAGAGCTTCCAGCGTCAAGTACAAAAGGATGATCCTGAAGGAAAGAAAGACGAAGCTGGTTTTGATGATATCTGGGAGCTGCTTTCCCCTGACATTTGAGACGGAAGTTCTTACCTTACAAACAGAAAGGGGGAAAAAGTTTAAAAAACAATACACAGACTCTAGCAAAAACCTAACTTGTGTACATTTCATTCTGTCTAAAATGCAGTCCCAGGAACGCTCCATGAGAGTGTCACGGCTGTCCACAGGCAGGCAATCTGGGGAGGGGGCACCTCCCGACCTGCCCAGGTGACCTCTGGCTCCTGGGTGGAGGGCAAGGAGTGGCGTCTGACCTCCAGGGAGGAGACTGGCCACTGTGTTGGTCACTTCCGGAGTCTTTCTCGGAGTGACCGTGCCTGGCTCCCGGAGGAAGTGGTTCCACTTCGTGATCAGTGAGAGGAAAGGGGATAAAGTGCTTCTCGTAAAAATGACCAAAATAAATACAAACATTTGATGGCAGAAAAGAAAGTCTTTGAAGGGTTACGTCCAAAGAGACTGTTTCCTCAAACCCACTCCATGGACTTTTGGAAGGACAGAATTTCCCCACACCAGTTGAAAGTCTCACGATTGGGTGGCGGCAGCAGCAGAGTTGGACTTTCCTACCCCCGGCCATGCGTCCGCTCCCTGGTCTGTAAACCCGTGCCCAAACTCCCCGCAAGCCTTTGAGCCCCAGGACTCGCAGGATGGTGGCTTGGCCAGCTACATGGACTTCATGCCATTGGCCGTGGTACCCTCAGGCAGCCCGTCGCCCGCAGCGGCCACATCGTGCAGGCCCGAGTAGTCTTTGAGCTCGGCATTGGTGAGCAGGAGCGGCTGCTCCCCCTTCTTGTGCGGCAGCAGCGGCTGCCTCGTGTAATGCTCCCCATTGGAGATGTTCTCCGGCAGGTTCTGGTCCCTGCTCTCGGGCAGCAGGAGGATGCAGATGATGCAGATCAGTGTGCAGCAGGCAAAGATGATGTGGTGCAGGAAGTAGCCTTTCTGGTTGTGCAGCTCGATGATGGGCGCTGTCAGCATGCCAAAGCCCGCACTGGCCAGAACCAGCCCCAGCCCGCCGCACCTGCAGGGGGAGGCGAAGCACACGGGGTTAGTGGAGAGTGCACGAGGAGGCATACGCAGGGCCGGCATCCCCGCAACACGGGCCCACGGCGGGGAAAGGGCTTGATGGGCCACGGGAGGCCACGGCAGGCTGTGCTATGGTCTGAATGTGTCCCCAAATTACATGTGTTGGAAACTTAAATCTTCAAATTTGTAAGTGGTGAGGCTTTTGGGGAGGAATTAGGGTTAGATGTGGTGGTGGGAGGGGACACTCCATGATGGCCTTAGTGGCTTTATAAGGAAAGGAAGAGAGATCTGAGCTAGCATGCTTCCTCTGTCTCACCATATGATGCCCTGTTGCACCCCAGGACTCTGCAGAGTCCCCACCAGCAAGAGGATCTGCACTTTTGACCTCCCAGCCTCTAGAATCATAAGCTGAATAGATGTTTATTCTCTGTAAATTACCCACTCTGTACTATTCAGTTATAGCAACAAAAAATGGACTAAGACCCAGAGGCCCCACCTCTGCAGTCACCCAGATGTTTGGGATCACCAGCATATCCCACAGGTGGGACATCCCAAGCCACCTCCACCTTGGCCCTAGCTGCGACCACCTCTAGTTCAGTGACTGTCTTTCCTCATCAACTAAAAAATTTTAACTTACTCTGGAAAGGCAACTTCATAATACTATTGTAGGTGGGAAAACGTTTTACTTGCCATAAGCAATAAAAAGGACAATCAAAGTGTTAAGTTATGCTGTTTCCCCAAGGCTTGCTCTTCATTTTAAAAAGGGAGTGGGGGATGGCCAAGGGTTAAGTGGGATGTTAAAGACATATCAACACTAACAGAGGCTTTGTGTTCATCATCATCAGAGAGGCTGGAAAATATCTGTACTTTAAAAACAATTTCCTCATTGTGAGTTCATGTCCTATATATTTCCTAAAATCACCCTGCCTACCACTAGTGGAAACTGTCCCGTCTCTGGGGATTGTGCCAGAAGGGTCCCTGAATTGAGGCCACGCACTGAGAGAAATTCGCTGCAGCCCCGATCTCAGCAGAGATCAAACCCAGAGGACAAGCCATTTATCTCCACTCCTGCCAAGTGAGGGGACCTGCCAAGGATCCCAGAGGGAATGCGGACACATGGCACTTTCACATCCCCTATGGCTCTAAACTCTACTTTGACCTAAAACCGTGTTACTAAGGTTAAGAGGCTAAGGTGTTCGGTGGCCACTGAGAGTGCAGTGCTGGGCTGCAGTGGGACCATGCTGCTCCGGTGACAGGCCAGGCCGGGATGGCTGCCTGGTTCCTGGTTCTGGGGCTTCTCTGAAGGGATTAGGTGGAGGCAGTTTGTTTCTAAGGAGGAGGAGGAGGAGAGGAGAGTTGCTTGCCTAGCCCTGGAGCCCTGGGCAGAATGTACAGGGATATGGACTGCAGTTGGTTTAAGGAAGAACGTTCTTTTTTTTTGTGGCATTAGGGATTGAACCCAGGGGCATATTACCTCTGAACTACACCCCCAGCCCTATTTTATTTTAAACAGGGTCTAAGTTGTGGAGGCCTTTGCTGTAAGTTGCTGAGACTGGCGCAGACCTGCGATCCTCCTGCCTCAGCCTCTCAAGTACTGAGATTACAGGTGTGCGCCACCATGCCCAGCTGTTTAAGGAAGAACTTTCTAACAGAGCTTCTCAAGGCTTCTTACGCACCACCTTGAGTGAAGGGACATTTGTCCTTGGACATCTGAGGTGGGGGGGAGTGGATTTTTAATTTTGAAGAAAATGATACACTGATTCCAAAATTCATATGGAAATGCAAAGGACCCAGAATAGCCAAAAGTGATTTTGAAAAAGAACAAAGTTGGAAGACTTACCTTTCCAATTCAAAACTTACTATAAAAGCAACATTAAGTAAGGCAGTGTGGTATTGGTGCGTCAACAGGCAGATCCATGGAGCAGAATAGTGAGTTCACATACAAACCTTTACGCTTGTGGTCAACTGATTTTTGACAAAGGATAATTGAGTGGGGGAAAGGGAAGCCTTTTCAATGAGTAGTGCTGGTGTAAGAAGATATTCATGTATAAAACAATGAGGTTGGGCCTTTACTTCACATCATATATAAACATGAACTCAAAACAGATCATACAACCTAAGCATGGGAGCTAAAGCTACAGAACTTAGAGAAGAAATCAGAAAATCTTGTGACTTTGGGTCAGGCAAAGAGTTCTTAGATATGAGACCAGAAGCAGGATCCATAAAAGAAAAAGTTGATCAACTGGACTTCATTGAAATTAAACACTCTGTCCTTCAAAAGACACACACTTCAGAAAGAAAAGACACATGCTTCAGAAAGAGAAAAGACAATCCACAGAATGGGAGGAAATGTTTGCAGAGCCTATCTGTTAAAGGACACGTATCCAGAATACACAAAGAACTCTCATAACTCAAAAAGACGACAAATAACCCAATTTTTAAAATGGGCAAAAGATTTCAACAGACATTTCTCCAAAGAAACCATACACGTTGGAAATGTCAGCGCAAGAAGATGCACATCATTAGTCAGGAGAGAAATGCAAATCAAAGGCACAGCGCGATACCGCTTCATACCTGCGGGGAGGAGTGTCATAAAAAAGAAAAATGTGTGGGCCAAGGTGTGTAGAAACTGGAATCCTCATATGTTCCTCGGATTTCTACTGCTGGTAGGAATATAAAATAGTGCAGTCACTTTGGAAAGCAGGTTGGCACATTTCTTTTAAAGGTAAACATAAACTTTTGTATAACCAGCAATTCCACCTGTGCATCTGGCGAACACACGTCACATACGAACGCTTATAGGCAAATGCTCATTGCAGCATTATTCACAACAGCCCAAACTCAGAAACAATCCAAATGCCCATCAGCTGGCGAACAGATAAGCAACATGTGGCGTATCATATTTAATGGAGTATTAGCCATGAAGAAGACAGCACTGACACGCGTTACACCATGGGTGAGCTGCAAAGCGTGCCCAGTAATTGTTTGACTCCATTTGTACAATATGTCCGAAAAGGCAACTCTACAGACACAGAAAGCAGTTTACTGGTTGCCTGGGCCGGGAGCGGGGACAGGGAAGGGGCATGAGGGGGTTTTGCGGGTTGATGGAAAGGGTTTATTACTGTATTGTGATGGTCTCACAGCACTAGAAAATTACCAAGTCATTGAATTGTAACTTAAAACAGATGAATTTTATGGTGTGTAAATTGTGCCTCAAGCGCTCTCCTCCAACTGTGCCAGGTGTAGGGGCTGGGCCTTTCGCTGGTGCAAATCCCCATCGTGTTACAGTAGGGGGTGCTGTACCCCATACTGTAAGACTCCACCTTTCCCCCCAAACCCTAAAGCCTGTCTACACTGCCCTCTCCACTGCCACCTGCGGCTCCTCAGCCAGGATTTTATTGGGGGGGGGAGGGTATTAAACCCAGGGGAATTCTACCTCGGAGCTACACTCCCAGCCCTTTTTATTTTTATTTTGAAACAGGGTCTTGCTAAGTTACTGCGCACTGCAGGCTAGGGTTACTGCTCTGCTCTGCTCATCATGATACTGGGCAGCTTGTGCCCTGTGCCCAGGGCCTTGTCAGGGCCTTTATTAACAGCAAGGGGGAGAGTCCCTGCCCTGCTCCCACAGACCCTCTCCGGCCAGTCCTGGGTTGATGTGGGGGCACAGGACCCGGTGCCTTCACCCACTCCTGGGCACTGTGCATGTGTCCCCGGTCTGCTCCCTGTGATGTCCCTGTCCGCGTCAGCATCGTCAGGTTCATGCTGAGCAAGCTACAGAGCTGCTCTCGCCTGCCTGAGCCCGCTTTCCCTCCCGGGTACTCCCACCGTAACCTCAAGACACTCACAGTGCACGCCTGTGTGTCTCCAACAGACTTGAGAGGTTTTCAAGGGCAGGGCGAGGCCATGCTCAGTCTGGTGTCCTAGCATCCAGTCATACTCGGAGTTACAGTCAGATTTCTAAGATCCCCACTGATTCCCACCAACCAGTATTCCCACCCTTGTGCCTTGACTGGGCCGGACCACGCAAGGCCAATGAGATGTCCCTTCCATGACCAGCTTACAACAGACTCTTGCGGCTCTGATGAAGCAAGCTGCTATGTTGTGAAGTCCGGGTGGCAAAGAACAAGGTGGCCCCAGGCCACAGTCTGCAAAGAGCTGAGGCCATCAGTGCCCCAGCCCCGTGAGGAACTGGATCCTGCCCCAGGTCACTGCAGCCTGAGAGAGGACCTGAGCCGGGGGCCAGGCCCCTGACCCACAGACCCCCCTGACCCGCAGACCCGGTGAGACAGCAGATGTGTGCTGCCTCAGGCCACTGAGTTTTGGGGGATCATTTATTATCCAGCGAGAGCTAGCTACTACACTCTGAGAGTGACAGAATTCCCCAGCCTCAGCCATGGAACCCTTCACCCAGGTGTGATAAGTCATCAGTGCTTTGTATTAGAAAGCCTGTCACCCAGGGAGAGGCTGAAAAAAAAAAACTGCAGGAAAAGCTGAAATGAGGTAGAATAGAAGAAATAAAATTTTAGGTACAAAGGAGACAAATTTGGAAGGAAAGGAAAATATGGTTTTAAAATCCCCAAAAAACCTTCATAATCTTTAGTTTCACTTTAACAGAGCTTGTTTGCTCTTAGACAAAAGGGGGGCCCACACTTTTAAATCATAATGGCCTTGCTCCATACCTGAAATTCCTGAGATGATTAGATCCCCCCCAGAAAAGTTTCACCTTTTGTCAGACCTCTGCTCGACTTGATTTCCTGGGAGGAAGACCCCAAGAGGAAGTCACACATTTGCCCTAGTACCCCGCTCCTCACCTCCGCTCCCTAGGATTCTTATCCCGAAGGAATTCTCACCCTTTGTCAGCCTGAAGATTCAAAGAAAGGAGACCGCCATTCCATGTTGTCCCATTTCCCGCCATGTGCCCCTGGCCACCCCACTCTCTAGTGCCCTATAAGAAAAGGATTGTAAAAGATCCAGGGCTGCTCTCACACTCTCGCGGTGGCCTGCTTACCGTACTGGGGATAGAACTCAGGGGCATTCTACCTTGGAGCTACACCCCTAGCCCTATTTTTTTATTCTTTATTTTGAAACAGGGTCTCACTACGTTGCAGAGGGCCTCACTAAGTAGCTGGGGCTGGCTGCGAACCTGTGATCCTCCGGTCTCAGCCTCCCAAGTACTGGGATTATAAGTGTGTGCCACCATGCCCCGCTGTATCTCCACTTTTCTTGAATTAAATCTCTGTCTTTGTCTCTGACTGGCTCGTGTTGAAATTCTTTTCGCCACAGAAGCCAAGGACCCCGAGGGCCCTAAAGTGAGAGTCCCTTTCCAAACCAGGGAGCTCCTCAGGACTCTCCACGGAATTATCGTGTTTTCCCGTGACAACACCATGGTGCCACTGGCCCATCAAGGGATGCAAGTGATGAGGAGCAATATTTCTGTGTCTTACAGATACTGACCCCCTTCCCAGGCAGAGGGTCCCCAACCACCTGTTAAAGATACTCTATATCTTTCTGCCAATATTTGCCCACATGCCTGTTGTCCTTACATGTCCATTAGCCTTCCAAGGGCACGGAGATTGTTTTCTAGAATATCAACCAGAACACACTGTACTTAATAAATATTGGATGCTTGCGGATCACCCTGGCTTCCTAGGTAGGAAGGGCAGCTCACCCACATGAACGGGACAGGTTAAATATAGATGGTCACTGCAAGGAGCAATGAGATGGCATCCATCTGTCAGATGAATAATATGAATACCTAAAATAGCCATTGAGTACTTCTGTTAAATCTGGCCCCTTTGGGAAGCCACAGGATGTCAGAAGGGATGTTATCAGAAGCCAGAGAGAATGGCGGTGTTTGATGGGTCTTTGATACCAGTAACCTCCCTGGTTTCTGCCTGCCCTTCCTGGCACTAAGTGTGGACTGTGCCCTGGCTCGCACAGGGGTTTCTATGCAGGAAGGCAACAGTGCAGACCCTCAGGAAGGGTGTGCGTAGAGTCACTGTTAAAGCACAAGGGCACAGCACTGGGCAAATCTCCTTGCGTTACGCCAGGCAAACTATATCAAATGAATAAGTGTTAATAAATCATGTCAAACTAAGTAAAATATATTTGGCTTATGGCTCCTTAAAAAACCCTATGCATATTTATGTGTGTGGATATCATATGCAGTATATATTCCTATGATGTATAATATGGAATACAGTTACGCTGTGCCTCACATTTCAGCTAATGACAAATTGCAGAGATAGCAGTGGCCCCATGAGATGATAATGGAACAGGAAAATTCCTATCCCTGGGGACACTGTAGCTGTGGTGACATTGTAGCTGTGGAGACGGAGTCATCATGACATCTAGCGCAATGCATTCCTCCTGTGTTTGTGATGATGTGGGTGTAAACAAGCCTACTGCAGTGTCAGTCATATAAAAGTATAGCACATACAACTATGTATAGAATGTCATACTTGATAATAAATGGCTGCTACTGGTGTGTATATTTACTAGTTTGTGTATCTACTATATTACACTTTTTATCATTCGTGTGTACTTCAACTTTAAAAAAATTTACTGTAAATAGTGTTCTGTGTTATGCTCGCAGTAGCCTAGTATGTATTGTTTATTGTGTCAGTTGATTATATTCAGAGGCCATGCGAGTGATTACCCTAGACCACCTAGCTTTGTGTAAGTGCAGTCTAGGATGTTTACATGATAAAATCAGCTAGTGACATATTTCTTCCAACATGCCCATGCAATCCATGACTACTTATTTTTTCTATAAAAGCCCTTTTCTATTTGTTTTTTCTTTTAAATTAGGTTTCTTGAAATCATTCAGTGGTATTAGGAAAAATTTTGGCATGAGTTGGCATACCACTTTTGGCTTTTTATCTTCTGTAACTTCTTTGTGTGTGTGTGTGTGTGTGTGTGTGTGTGTGTGTGTGTGTCACTGGGGATTGAACTCAGGAGCATTCTACCTCCGAGCTAAACTCCTAGCCCTATTTTATTTTTATTTTTTAAAATTTGAAACAGGGTCTCGCTAGGTTGACGAGAGTCTCACAACTTGCCGAGACTGCCCTCGAACCTGTGATCCTTCTGTCTCAGCCTTCTTTTCTGTAACTTCTAATGGGATCCTTACATGCATGGTTTTAAGACATTAAGTTCATTTCTCTCCTCCAAAATGCAGACCTTGACTAGGCACTTTCTGCTATTCTCTAGGTTGTCACTAGATGGCAGCCTATACCCATGCTTACATGTCAGAGACACCTCAATTTATAAATAAAAGAGGGGGGCAAGTTCTGTCTCTTTGTGCTTTAGGAGCACAAAAATTTTAATATCTACTGCATATCTTTATTTTAATATAGTAACACTATTTCAAAAGGATAAAATATGATAGGCAGACTTATTATTAGAAGTAGCAAGTTTGAATTAAGAATTACAAGATCTTCAGATTGTTCTAAAACCTGAACATCACCATCTTGCATTTTTACATAAGAAATAAACCTACCACTTTCACTTCCACCTTTATATTTCTTAATTTGTCTTTACTATGTTTCTGTAAAGTCAAGGATGAACAAATATTTATATCAATTTTTACTGAAATAAATGTAACTGCCAAAATTGCCAAGGTGGGAATAGTAATATCAATTGTCATTTACTGAGGCCAATTCCTTTACATGGACAGTCGTCCCTCAGCACCCTTGGTGGGTGGTTCCAGGACCCAAGTCCTCGGATACTCAAGTCCCGTATATGAAATGGTGTAGTATTTGCATAGAACCTACAAACCTCCTCCCACATATTTATTTATTTATTTATTTATTTATTTATTTATTTTTACAAATTTATTTATTTATTTATTTATTTATTTATTTATTTATTTATTTTGCGGTACTGGGGATTGAACCCAGGGGCATTCTACCTCCGAGCTACACCCCCAGCCCTATTTTTTTATTCTTCATTTTGAAACAGGGTCTCACTTAAGTTGCTGAGGGCCTCACTAAGTAGCTGAGGCTGGCGGCAAACACGGATCTGCCGGTCTCAGCCTCCCAAGTACTGGGATTACAAGCGTGCGCCACCACGCCTGGCTCGCCCACATACTTTAAATCATCTCTAGATTACTATACCTAATACAGTGTAAATGGTATGTAAATAGTTGCTACACTGTATTGTTTAGGGAATAATGATCCCCCCAAAAGTCTATACACATTTAGATGGGACTCTTTCCAAATATTTTCCATCTGCGGTTGGTTGAATCTGCAGACGTAGAACTCTCGGATACTGAGAGACAACTGGCTCTCTCGCCCCCATTGTTCACCACTCACATAATATGGTAGGCTTGATGAGGCTCGTTGAAGGTAAAAAACTAAAGCTGGCTAATGCCTTGCCCAAGGCCACACAGGGACGCGCCTCTGGGACCACACGCACGGCTCTAGGCTGGAATCCCTGGCTCTTCCCTTGCCCTCCCCTTCCCTCTTGTCCTGTGTCTCCTCAGTACATACTGAGCAGGTGCTGCCGCCATGGAATGCACATTGCTCTGGGTCTGGTCACTCACTATTTGCTATCAGATGTTAAGATTTTTTTTAAAGGCACAAATTTTTAAAAAAATAAGCAGATTCAAGCCCAGTTTGACTACAAATGATCCAGAAGAAAGGGCCGGGGCCACGGGGGAGGGGAGGCAAGCAGGAGCGGGTGGACAGACAGTTAACTGGAGCTAAGCTTCTGAGGAATTACGCAGACAAGGAAGCCGGCTTGCCATGGTCACCAGCATCAGCTTCCTCTCCCACCCTGGCCCCTTTGTGAGGGGGAAGGAGGCCAGTGCAGGCCCCAGGGGCTCCCGCCTGCAGCGTCCAGATGGACGACGGAGAGACAAGATGACTCCCCACAGAAAAGCCACCAGCTGCTACTAGACCAACCCAGGACCCCCAGGCCACTTCTGCCCAGGCCAAAGGGAGAGAAGGGGCCATCAGATACAGGTCCTTTCCTAGCCTGCCTGCAACTCACACCCAACTCCTAGCGCCTTGGAAGTAAACTCAGAAGAAGCTGTTGCATGGCGGGTGATAAACACCATCTGGACTGAGCCTAAGCGTCGGGGAAGCAACTCTCTCTAATATAAAGCCTGCCCAACACAGAACAAATGAAGTCAGATTTTGTTCACCCTACTCAGTCTCCATCATTCTCAAGACAACAGATTTCCATAAGCATCTGTGCAGGAAACTTCTTACCCTTGTATATGTTTCCAGTCAGTTGCTGGCATCTTAATCTCTGCTACTGTTCCTGCTCAGAAGCTTGGTTTTTAGTACAGCTTTGTTCAAAAAGGCAAGTTTTGCATTCAGAAAGAGGAAGCTGTGGACCTCCAAGCCACCCAGGCTTGCTTATGTTGCATTTATGTGTGTGAAGTGGGGGATGGCAGGAAAGCCCGTTTCCACCCCAGGGACTCCGTGGGAATTGTTCCTGAGTGCATCTGCGAGCAAGAGCTCCCTGCAAGTCCATGCGTGAGAAGGGCTCAGGATGAGAAGTGTGATTTCTCAGGAACACTAGACCTTCTTCCAGCCTGGCTGAGAGACCCCCTTGGGACTCAATTTCCTTTCATCCTCTGAAGGTACAAAAACATCACCCAGGGTCAAATATTTTTTCTAGTTGGTCACCTTGGTGAGCTGAGCCTCAGAACATATTTGTTGAATTTCCCCAAATAGTCTTTCCAGGTTTGTATTAAAGAGGAAAAGGATACCGCATTTCCTTCAGTCTAGCTTGCTAAGCAAAATCTAACAATGAATAGAGAGGCTACCAACTACCGGAGGTAAGCTCACATACTTTAAATCATCTCTAGATTACTATACCTAATACAGTGTAAATGGTATGTAAATAGTTGCTACACTGTATTGTTTAGGGAATAATGATCCCCCCAAAAGTCTATACACGTTCAGACGGGACTCTTTCCAAATATTTTCCATCTGCGGTTGGTTGAATCTACCCCAGAGTAGACATAATCATGCAAATGCTGTGGAGAAGCCAGCTGGAGACCCAGAAAGTCTAGCTGTGATTTTGAAAGAATCATCTTTGCTGGATTCTTTTTTTGTTTGTTTTGGTACTGGGGAGTGAACCCAGGGGCATTCTACCTCTGAGCTATACCCCCAGCCCTATTTTATTCTATGTTTTTATTTTGAAACAGGGTCTCGCTAGGTTGCCGACAGTCTCACCACATTGCTGAGGCTGTCCTTGAACCTGCAACCCTCCTCTCTCAGCCTCCCAAGTACTGGGATTACAGGTGTGCGCCACCAGGCCCAGCTGCTGGATTCTTTTATAAAGGAAAATTTTCTAGGTGAGGAAAGATGAAGTTGCTATGGGCTTGAGATGTTTTCCAACGGCAGACATGAAACAAGTTCCTGGCACGGCTCCTTACTGCGGCTTACGCAGAAGGTAGGAACAGAATGGATTACTTGGCACTTAATTGCTTTTGTCTTAAATATACCATACCTTGGCATTTTCTTATATGAACCAAGTAGCCGATAGGCGTGGCTTGTATTGAACAAATCCAAGAGCATGAATCAAGATGAGCTCATGTGAAGATTCTACTGTCAGCATGACCACAGGAAATGTGGAAAGGAAGAAAGTCCATGAACCTGTCCGTCTGCTCCTCCAGTCCTTCCCAGCACCAGAGGGGCTAAAATAAGTAGTCTCTACGCATCCCGCCTGCGACCGGAATGGCCTCTACTTGTTCCTCCGAAGGGTGTCACCATGCTGATTTCTGGGTTTTAGCCTACACCTGAGTAACTGCCCATGCTCACAGTGTATCTTTCTAAAAAACATGTGCCTCAGAAATGCTAATGATATTCCTAGAAAAAGGGAAGGGGCATATAAATCAAGATAAACTCTTCAGTAAGTCATAAAAGGCAAGTATAGGTTGAGTATCTCTTTTCCAAAATACCTGGGGACCAGAAGCGTTTTGGATATTTTTCAGATTTTTTTTTTTCCGGTACCGGGGATTGAACTCAGGAGCGTTCTACCTCCGCGCTACACCCCCGGCCCTATTTTTTATACTTTATTTTGAAACCGGGTCTCACGAAGTTGCAGAGGGCCTCACTAAGTAGAGAGAGAGAGAGAGAGAGAGAGAGAGAGAGAGAGGGAAAGAGCTGAGTCTGGCCGCGAACCCGGATCCTCCGGTCTCCGCCTCCCAAAGTACTTGGGTTACAAGCGTGTGCCACCACGCCCGGCCTTTTTTTTTTTTGCTACTGGGGATTGAACCCAGGGACATTCTACCTCCGAGCTACATCCTCAGCCCTATTTTATGTTTTTTATTTTGAAACAGGGTCTCGCTAAGTAGCTGAGGCTGGCTGCGATCCTGCGATCCTCCTGTCTCAGCCTCCCAAATACTGGGATTACAAGTGTGTGCCACCATGCCCAGATCCAGCTTCCTTTTTTAAAAAAATTTGAAATAGCTTTGTTATTGAGGTCTCTCAGAAGAGCGAACAGCACTGATGTTAGCAAGGTATGGGCGTGAGCCATCCGCTCATGGCTTCCCCTCTCATTGCCATGTTTCCTGTACTCTGAGCAGCAGCCGGCTCCCAGTTCCCCTGGCTACTGCCTGGACGGGACCCAGGGACCAGCTGTCACCTGCACCTTGGGCACCTTGGGGTCAGGATGAAGCTGGCGTCTGGCTGCGAGCCACGCGGCTGACATGCCAGCACGCCCCAGCACCCTGGTCCAGAAGCCATGGCGGAGCAGGGTTGATGTGGGTTCATGACACAGAGCCTGGAGCCAGGGACTCATCTCTGAGTCCTGAGAAAAACGTGTCCCCTGGGCGTCCCGGTGACCCACCTTATCACGGTGGGGGTGATCTCCGCGCAGAAGAACACACTGAGGCTTCCCACCGCATGCGAGGCGAACATGCCCACGATGGAGAACGCGATGGAGAACTTGTCCTTGACGCTGTCGCTCATCCCTGGAGGGGAACCGGAAGAAGAGGAAGTGAGGGAGGAGAGAAGGGAAAGAAGGAAGCTAAGCCCGGGCGAGGGGCAGCAGGGAAGCCCGGGACCACCCCCAGGGGCTTCCCTCCTCCCCGCCGCCCAGTTTGCTGTACTGTTAGGGTTGTGCGGTTTCTTCTGGGCAGCATCTGCAGGCTTAGGAGCCTGGAGCCCTCTTGGCAGAAGACTGCCGGGCTTCTGCGAGTCCCCTGTGCATCAGGCATGCCCCAGCTCACAGCGGCCGGTCAGAACTCCTCAGCCAGGAGCCATGCTCAAGAGAGGGCAGGCTGGCTGTGTCCCTGCTGCCAAGCAGCGTCCCTCCTGTCCTAGGCTCCCGGGAGCCTCAGCAATTTTAGCCTTAGGTCTGACCTGCCCACTCCAAGGGGCAGGGGACCTTAGTCAGTGTTGATTTTTTTTTTAAGTTTGAAACAGGGTCTCACTAGTTGTTGAGGGTCTCGCTACGTTGCTGAGGCTAGCCTCAAACCTGTGATCCTCCTGTCTTAGCCTCCCAAGTACTGGGATTACAGGAGTGTGCCATGGTGCCTGGCACCATGTTGATTTAAGAGAACAAAAAGGCAAATAACCCAAAAGAAGAGTTCATGCACTTGGAGGGAAAGTGCTCAGCGGATGCCAGGAACTCGTCCATGGCTCCAGAGCCTGCAAGGCAGAGTCACGAGGTGGCATGGAGCGCAGCGCATAGGCAAGCAGCTAGAGGTCACACATCTGGGCCAGCTCAGTTCCCCCCAGGGCTGCAAGGAGGGGCAAGTGCTTGGCATGGGCTGGGGTTGGGTTGGGCCAGGCAGGTGCGGCAGCAGCGCGAGATGCAGGGCGGCGGCTTGCCAGCAGCAAGCTTGCACGAGTCTGGAGGGGACAGCAGTTTCCCCCTGGCAGAAGGACAGCCACACCCCTCCTGGAGCTTCAGCACAGGGCCAGGGGTCTGTGCTGACTACGGGTGCCAGGGGATGGGAGGCATGCGTGCCAAGCTGCACAAAACCGGGCAGACACGAGTCGCTCTCTGTAGCGGCAAGGGGGCAGAGAATACAAATGTATGCTTATAGTGTCCAACCTACGGCCAACTTCAGCTGCAATTCTTGGAGGATAAATGGGGGAGAAGAAAGAGAGGAAAAGGAAAGCAGTCGGTGAGTCTCTGAAATCTCCCATGTGGACACAATAAAAGACGAGGATGCACAGGCACAGCGTTCCGGACTTACCTGAGTCTGGATGCTGGCTGTATTTTCCAATCACTGGGCCCGCGGAAATGATTGCACCCGTACACAGAGGACAACAGAAGTGGGGAGAGAGGGAGAAGGTTCAGGGTTACTGCTGTGTGCTCCCATGTGACCGACCCCTCCCTTCCTCCCTCCCTCCCTCCCTCCCTCCTTCCCTCTTTCCTTCCTTCCTTCCTTCCTTCCTTCCTTCCTTCCTTCCTTCCTTCTTTCTTGCTTTCTCTCTCTCTCTCTCTCTCTCTCTCTCTCTCTCTCTTCTGGGGATTGAAGCCAGGGACATTATACCTCCAGGCTACACTCCCAGCCCTTTTAATTTTTAATTTGTTTTTAGAAAGAGTTCTTGCTAAGTTGCTGAGGCTGGCCTTGAACCTGAGATCCTCCTGTCTCAGCCTCCTGAGTACTGGGATGACAGGCGAGCACCACCATGCCTGACTCCACGTGACTCCACGTGACTTGTTTCTGAGCCAACTTCCTTCTATGTCTGGAATGGCGCTGGCCGCCTGGGCAGTGGGATTCACACTGGACTAAACAAAGACCTTTCTGTTAAGAAGGCTAAAGTCCCGCTGGCTTCAGAGCTTGGGAGACAACGCAACTCTTCTCAGATCAGAGACCCCAGCAAACCCAGAGGGTGGTTTCCTTGCATGTAAAGTTATTCCAGGGTCGCTGCTGGTCTGCGCTCAGGTGCGTTTGGGAAGGGGCGGGCCCGTCAGCCCACGTGTCTGCCTGCACCAAGCTCTTCCCCTCCCTGCTGCTTGCCCTGTGTCTACAGTTCCTGTGGCATTCTTGCTCAGGGTCAAAGAGGGCATCTGTGACACCCCGCCACATCCGCCCCAACTGTGAGCTGGACAGAGGCCCTCTGGAAGGGCAGCTAGGGCAGTGCCCAACAGGAGACAGGGCCAGAGGGAGACAGATACCACTTGTCCATTTCCATTATTAGTCACCGCCGCAAATAAGATCAGTCCCCCTACAAGGTACAGAATGCCCAAGTTAGAAAAATCACTCCTGAGTTTGAAACTAGTTATTCTAAAATCTGGTAGGCACAACAAGGCTGCTTCGATCTGGGGTGCAAAGGGACAGTCATCGAGTCTAATTCTGTCAGCCGGGATCAGCTTTCCTTATGCAGGAGGGGGGCACTCCCTGGCATTGATTTGCCCACAGTGTCCCCAGCCTGCCCCAGGAGGGCTGTGCCTGTGCGTGAAAAGGCAGTCCTTATTTGTGAATGAGAAGATGGTCCCGCTCACTGGTGTTGTGCTCTGGGCTGGCCAGGGGGCTGCCATGTTGGTTCTCTTGCGCACAGAGGCAGGAGTTTATTTGTGAGGAGCTATACTGAGCTTGCTGGAGGGACTAGGTGGATCCTCTAGCTTTTCCTTAGACTGCTTTTGACATTTACTATGGAACTTTTTGGTCCAGAGATAAGCTGATAAACTTGGGAATGTTTGTGGAAAAGCAGGGCCCTTGTGAGGGTGTCGGAACAGATTTATGTCCCCCTTAATGTCACACGAAAGAAACAAGTCCTTTGTTCTCGGCCATGTGTGACGAATCACACAGAAATAGCCTGCCCATCAGCAAAGTCACGTCCACCGGGACTCCGAGGGCCTGGCGTGCCAGGGAGTCACAGTGCAGCCGGGAAGGCGCTGAGTTGGGGGCAGGGAGATGGGAGGCCAGCACCCTTCGGGGCAGAGACCAGAGATGCTCTAATTAAAGCCCCATCCTCCCCAAAGCAGTTTCTTCAAGCTGTTGGCTTTGGAATGACCACTCAGGTCATGGAAAACTTTCCTCAAGACTCATCCAGTCCTTCTGCTATCATTGGGATCGCAAATGTCCCCAAAGGCCCATGTGTTGGTCACCAACCTGTGGCATTACTGGGAGGTGAGAGGAACTTTAAGAGGTAAGGCCTAGTGAAAGGAAGTCAGGTCCTTGGGAGCCTGTCCTCAAGGGGGATATTGGGATGCTAGCCCCTTCTCTTCTTCTTCCTTACCTCTCGGCCACCAAGAGGTAAGCAGCTTCCTCTAACATGTGTGTCTGCCATGATGTCCTGCCTCTCCATAGCCCCAAAGACAGTGGGCCAACCGACCATGAACTGAAACCTCCAAAACTGTAAGCCGAAGCAAACCTTTCCTCTCTTTAAGCGGATTGCCTCAGGTGTTTTGTTACAGTCACAACAAGCTAACTGACACACCTTCCTCTCTTTGTGGTTTGCTAGTTCCCTTTCCCCAGGAACTCCCAGCCCATCCGCCTCTCCCGGTCCACTCACGGTTGAGGAGCCCGAGCTGCAGGAGCGAGGCCAGGGCGGTGAGGATCATGAAGAGCAGCAGCCCTCCCCTGCGCCCAAGGAACCTGACTACCAGGCACATGGCCAGGCAGGATGCCAGGGCGATGCTGGCCATGGTGTAGTAGTCGGCGTAGAAGTTCTCCAGGAGTGGCACCTTCACCTCGTGGCCCATCATGCTCCTTGCAAAGCAGTGGTGGATCCCGTACCCTGTCAGCCTGCAGGAGACACACACACATACCAAGAGGGGTGGTGGGCAGGCGTGCACAGACTCAAGGGGCTCCCCATCTCCTGGGGTGACCAGGAGAAAGGGAAGCAACGCAATATCTGAGGGGAAAACCTGCTATCCCCATACATGAGCCTATGATAAAATGCAAAAGAAATGACTTCAAAGCAATGTCCACGTAATCCCTTATTCAAACACGATCTTTTATGGTAAGCCAGGGTGTGGTGTAAGGCGTGGTCTGTGGGAACTCCCTGAATCCCGCGATGGTACCGGAAGAACTGGTTTGGCCTGCTTCGTGCATGGGCAAACAGGCACCGAGGTGCTCAGTCGGTCAGCGGCACCCTCTGGGACTCGCGGCCTCTCTGGGTCTCTGCCTCCTCTTTGGGCACTCAGGGCTCTGGAGACTTGGGATCCGTCTGGAGAATTACATATTCCATCCACACCTGTCACTTTCTCAACCAAGGCAGCAGGGAGAGGCCTATGGAAACTAGGCCAAAGGAAGACATATGATCTTCAGGAAACTTTATCTTAATTTTGTTTTTTGGTACTGGGGATTGAACCCAGGGGCATTCTACTTCTGAGTAGAATTTTGAAACAGGGTCTAGCTAAGTTGTGGAGGGTCTCACTATGTTGCTGAGGCTGGCCTTGCCTTGCAATCCTCTGGTCTTAGCCTCGAGTACTGGGATTACAGACGTGCGCCACCAGCCTGGCGGAATGCTTCATTTCTCCTGCTTCCCTCCCACTGCCCTGGGTCCAGCTCTTTACTGCACCTCATGAACATATAAACCTGCTGGGAAATGTGCACCCCAGTGACCACCCTGGAAAACACGGCTGAGCACCCCAGGGAGATCGGTGATGCCCAGTACCTATCTCAGGGGCTCTGTGGGGCCTTTTAGGATGTGGCTGCGTGTGAAACACTTGCGGTGTCATGAGAGCCCAGTCATTATATCAGCTGTCAACATCCATCTCAGAACTACACCTTCCCCTCTCTCTCCCAACGGCCCTTTCATGATGCAGGGAAACCTAGCGCTTTTCATCTGACCTCCAGGATATATCAAGGTCAACTGCCACAGACCCCGCCCCCTGCAGGGGGCAGGCACTCTTGGCCAAGTGAATGCATTTCCAGTCCGGAGCCCAGGACCCAGCTCCTCTGTGCAACCCTTTTACAATCTAGCAATCGATTTGACTCAGTCGGTCTCCTGGGATCCTGTGTGAATTTCTTTTCTTCCTGGCCTGCTGGGATCTCAGGGCAATCTTCCACCTTTTTGTTCTGGTAGAAATGAAGCACTCTGACCGCAACAGTTAATTTTAAGATGGGGAAATTGATCCCCCCATCAGAATAATGAAAATTGGAACTCGCAGTCTCATCTATGCCAAATTTTGTGGCTTTTTATTTTCAACATAAAAGTTGGGGCAATCATTCAGTTCCTAATAGTGCCATTAGCCTATCTGGCATCTGCCTGGCCTTGGACTGCAGTGGGTGACTGTGCTCGGGGCCGGTGCTGGGTGGGAAGGTGAGAACCGAGGGCTCTGGGGCTGACTGCCACGCGGTTGTGGCTGGTCACTCGCTTGCCTGGGCATCAGGAAAAGGTGTAAAGATCTGCGGGCGATTAGAACTTTGCTTTTCTACCCTTTGCAGCAGAGCCTTGTGTACCCCTCGCAAATGAAATCTAATCTGGAACCCCCAAATTGAGTATCAATTAAATGGAGCAGCTTTGACAGAAGAGAGTTGTGGGGAATGGTAGGCCCCAAACCTGAGCCTCTCTTTACCTGAAGGCAGCCCTGAGAACTTTTACAGACAAGTGCAAAGTCCTCTTCTTCTTTTTTTTTTTTTTTCTGTGGTACTGGGGATTGAACCCAGGGGCATTCTACCTCTGAACTACACCCCCAACCCTATTTTTTAATTCTTTATTTTGAAACAGGGTCTTACTAAGTTGTGGAGGGCCTCACTAAGTAGTTGAGGCTGGCCATGAACCTGGATCCTCCTGTCTCAGCCTCCAAGTACTGGGATTACAAGTGTGCACCGCCACACCCAGCTCACGTCTGGGATGGCTGCTAACCCCTAATGAGAGCCAACAGCTGCAGATGACCTTTGACACCCAGCAAGGGCCCGCCCTGTGCAGTCAGGGAAGGGCAGGGAGCTGTGAGTTGAGACAGAAAGGACCTTCCAGGGCCACACTGAGCCCCAGGACAGGGACTGCCAAGAAGTAGTGTGAGCACTGGGGCCGGGGCCCAGCAGGTAGATGTGAATAGTGGCCTGGAGAGGGGGGCCTCTGGGAGGGCGTCTTGGCTCACCCTCAGTTCAGGCTGATCTACCACTATCTGCTGCTGCCCTTGTTGGGGCCTCTGACCTTGCCCTCTCTGACAGTGCCTGCAAATGGTGCAACCTTGGGGACTCTGTCTGTCCCTGGCCGCTTTCTCTTACGTCCTCTGCTCCTGCCTCCATGAGCTGAGCACTGGTTTTCCTCCTCCACCATGCCCTAAGGCCCTGCTGCCAAGTTGTTCTGCCACCACAAGGCAGCTGAACGTGGACTGACCTGTAAAATCTCTAAATCGTGAGCCCTAAATAAACCTTTCTTTCTCTAAGTTGTGCTTGTCAGATATTTTGGTCATAGTGACAAAAAAAGCTAACTAAAACAGTTCCCCCATCCCTAAGAGGCATGTCCCACTCAGACTTTACAAGAACTGTGGTAAAGAAGACAAACGCAGACAGAGGGTGCTGTTCTAAGGACACATCTGTGCAAGACCTCGCATGGGCCTCCACCTAGCGGGGGCTTCCTGCCTTCTTCCTGTGCAAAGCACCTGGGAAGTGCGAGCCCCGTGCAGGACACAGGGCAAGATGGCCGGCAGTCTGGGGCCCCTGGCTGGGTGGTGGATATCTTCACAGAGAGGCAGCCCTGATGGGGTGTATTACACTTCCCAGGCCCTTTCACAGAGAGCTGGCCTGTGAGCAGGCATGGTGCCGGCTATGACTCAGAGTCCAGCTGGGGGGTCGGGAGGGTGGCCCTGTGGTCCCTCCTTGACTTGGCCACCCACATCGCCCGTGACTCACGAGTTCACACACAGGACCACAATGTTCTTCCAAAGGTTCCGGGTCCCCACCACCTTCACGATGCACACCTTCTTGGGCCTCCGGGAAAGCTCCTTCTCCAGCTCTGTAAGAGACAGACCCCATGAGCCGGGCAGGGTGAAGATTGGAATCTGAGCGTCATGTAAAGGGGAGAAAGCCATTTTTTTTCCTTTAAGCCAGGGGATGGGGTCTAGGCTTGTGGGACAGAAATGCTCTCATAGGACACTCACTTCACAGTTCAAATTCTCCTTCGGCGACTGAAAGGGAGCCAAAGCACACTGTCGGGGTAAGTTTCCATCGCAAACCCTTTTCTTGGAACCAGGCAGAGGACACACAAATAAACAAGCAGCGTGGACTCATTTGGCTTTTGTCTAAGTAGAGCATGCAGTGACAATACTCCAGGTTACCGAGGTCCTATGAGGCCCTGGGCAAACAGAACAAGTGGTGCTTCTCCTTATAGAATTGCTTCCACTCGTCACTCATGGCTCAGAGATTGGAGAACCACAGGCTGACGTGGGTCTTAACCTTGGGGGGACAGCATGTACCATGACTGCTGCTATGTATACACACATATATACACATTCATATGTATACACATACATATGTATATAGGTATATGTGCGTGTATTAGTTAAAAGTCAAAAGTCTTTGGGAACTGGGGCTGGGGGTGTAGGTCAGTGGTAGAGTACAAGCTTAGCAAGCAAAAGGCCCTGGTTCCATATTCAGGACCAAAAATACAACATAAGCCAGGTATGGTGGCTCATGCCTATAGTCCTAGTACTTGGGAGGCTGAGATAGGAGGATCATAGGTTCAAGGCCAGCCTCAGCAATTTACAAGACCCTCGGCAACTTAGTGAGGTCCTGTTTCAAAATGAAAATTTAGAAAAGGGCTGAGGGTGTAGCTGAGAGGTAGAATATCTTTGGGTTCAATCCCCAGTACCTCTTCCTTCCAAAAAGGAAAACAAAACCACACACACACACACACACACACACACACACACACACACACACACAAATAAAAAAAGTCGCAGGGTGTGGTGGCATATACCTGTAATCCCAGTACTTGGGAGGCTGAGACAGGAGGATCCCAGGTTTGATGCCAAATGCACAGTAACTTAGCAAGACTGTTTCAAAATAAAAAATAAAAAGGGCTGGGATACAGCTCAGTGGTAGAGTGACTCTGGGTTCAATTCCCAGTACTGAAAAAAAACAGTCTTTGGGAGCTGAACAAGACAGGTAACATTTTGGCTTAAAGGGCTGTGACGATCCAGCTAGGAGACCGAGACTCTGCTGAGGCTCAGAGCTGTGAGAGTCGTTCTGACTGAGTGTAACAGCGCTCCGATGTCATGTGAACCAGGCCGGAGTCTGCTGAAAACTAAGCTGGCAATTTGACAGGGAAGATCAAAACAAGGAAAGGCCCGAGCCTCCAGGAGCTCTGGCCACGCCTGTGAACAGCAGTGCCCCACACTCAGCCTATGGGGGCCCCCCCTCTGCTCCCTAGCAGCCTCACTTTCTCACCAGGTGAATCTTCCAAGGAAATTTACATATCCATTGGCAATTTTATATAAGTTTAAGGTTGTTTCTTTCTTTCTTTTTTTTTTTAAACGGGGCCCATACTTAGCTGCTAATACATTATTGTGTATGAAATATGTTGTTAAAGAAGCCATAGAAATTGCATTATGGACTAAGTTTTTTTTTTTAAATAACATTAAGCCCTAGAGCCCAGTCTAAGAATTGACTGTAGTCTATAGAGGTAACTGCATTATTCTAAATGGAATTAAATTAACCTTTGCAGGGATATTGATGTTTTGTCAGGGTCTCTGTTACTCACATCACCTGCCTACCAACGACAGCATAAAACTTCCTTAGCACTAAGTGTTTTTCTTGAACAAAACCCCACAAACTGAGTTAAAAGAAACATTGGCTAGCTTCTGAGACCCCTGAGGTCACTGAATAGAGAGGCCTTTCTGTCTCTCTGGTTAGCGGATGGAAACCTAGGGACTTTTCTCAACTCCTTGCACATGAAATAAAAGGAGCCAAAAAACACCTCCTGGACAGTTGATCAGACATGAGCCCTGTTTCAAAATAAAGAATCAAAAATAGGGCTGGGGGTATAGCTTGGAGGTAGAATGCCCCTGGGTTCAATCCCCAGTACCACACACACACACACACACACACACACACACACACACACGAAATATTCAGCATCTTGGGAGTTATGGCCCGGGCAGGAGAGCTGTTATTACTTGGACATGTCATGTGACATGGTAAGAGTGACACTTAGGAACACATCTGAGTATCTAAAGTAATTCAGCTGCGCACACTGCCAAGAACATCAGACATGCTCAAAGACAGACTGCAGATAGTTTTGAAAGAGAAATGGCAACGGAAAATTATGGAACATCAGGCTTTCCTCCAGCATAAACCCAAAGTTAGGATGCATGAACAGGGGCATGAAAAGTCCCCATTCAACCTACCCCATCTGTCGTCAAACCCAAGATAGTCATCTACCTAGAGATGACAGAACAAACAGCCCTGATCCTTCCTGGCTACAGGACAGGATTTGTGTATTCCACAGGTATTAATGGAACTCCTGCTACCCGTCAGGTCTTCTTGGTGCTGGGGGTACAACAGCCAGCTCTGCCGACAGGAGCTCCACCTGGCCAAGCCTTGTGGCTCTGCAGGGGTGGCAGGTACTAATGAGGAGTCCTGCAAATCCCTCATTACAGCCACGAAGGGGGAAACAGGGTGAAGAGTCGCAGCTATAATGATGTACAACTGGAGGGCTGCCTCGGGCTCCCAGGAGTTGGCCAACATGGGAGAGTGGGGTCAGTGAGGACAGGGGACTTTCCTGGGGTGGACCCTGTCAGGAGGAAGAGTGTGGGAGCCCAATAAAGGCCAGGGTGTCTAGGGGAGGTAGTAGAGATTAGGCAGAGTCTCTGAGGCTGCTTGGAGGATGTAGGGATCTATCCTAAAGGCCCTGGGAGACCACCGAAGAGTTCTTTTTTCTTTTTTTATTTCCCTGTTGGTGCTGGGGATTGAACCCAGGGACATTCTATCTCTGACCTATACCCCCAGCCCTTTTTATTTTGGAACAGGGTCTCGCTGTGTTGCTGAAGCTGGCCTTGAACCTGAGATCCTCCTGTCTTAGCCTCCTAAGTACCTGGGATTACAGGTGTGCCCCATCATGCTCAGCTAACACTTAAGAGTTTGTAAGCAGGTGGTGATGTGATCAGATGATCTCTGCTCTGGCTGCAGATGGAGAAGAGACAGCAGGGCGGATGGCGCTGAGCTGGTGGACCAGTTGGCCAGATGGGGAGTGAGATGCGTAAGAGACCAGGAGCTGGTTGGGGGTGATGGGAAGATGGTTTCAAGCGGAAAAGGGAGTCTGAGCTAACGAAGATGGAAATGGCATATTTGGCCAGATGAAACAGATGTGCTGCCTCCCCCACGGGCTCCCCAGTTTTGCTCCATGTGGTCATTCATGCATCTATCAGCCAGGAGGCGACAGAGAGCCAGGGGCAGATGTGACCTCAGTGCCCCTGTAGAGTGACTTTGGTGGGGGTGAAGTCTCTGTCCTCTTTTTTTAAATCACATGTACCAATCACCTCTTGCCCAGCCTCCTGCTTGGGACACTCGAATAGAAATAAGCACCAACAAAACTTATGAGTAAAGAAATGGGAGAAGAAGAAGGAAAAGGAGGAGGAGGAGGAGGAGAAAGATTTAATGGCCTTTTCCAAAACCAGGAGGGAAATGAATCAGTGTAATTAGGATGAGAAAACAAGCTGTTCCCAGACAATATTTTAACCTGCACAAAGTGGAGTGTGATGATTTAATTAGGGAAGGCCAGAAACAAATGTACTGTGAGACTTAAGAGCATTAGCCTGCTAATGCAGGGGCCTGGAGAAGTTTGGGGAAGCTTGCTGGATGCCCCAAGGTGAGCAAACCCGGCCCCGAGGAGAAACCTCAATTTAACACTCAATCCTTTCCATACATATCTGCGAGGTCGGCCTCCTCTCTCAGCAGCACAGCGAAGCCACTTCTGCTGGACACTGGGTTCAAATCCCAGCTCAACCACTTAGTGGCCATGTGCCCTCAGTTCTATGGCAGGGCCACTCAGCCTCCCCGTGCCTCAGTTTCCTCATCTGCAAATGGGGATCATTACAGTTCCTCCCTCATAGGACTTATGTGAAGAAATACCTTAATACATGTAAAGCGTTTAGGGTTAAATATTAAATATGAGTTAATACTTGCAAATCCTTCAGCAACAGGACTGCCATATAAATATGATGCGAGTGTCATCTTGTCTACTATTCCTGTCCTTGAAGAAAAGGGACCACGGGGGCCCCTTTGAGCCACCAGCACTCAATGCTCTTCACGTAGACCAGACCTGGCTCCCGTCCACCTTCAGTCCAGGGAGGCCAGAACTCTTAGGCCAACCTGCATCTCCTCTTGTGCTGAAGTGCTGGTAGCCACACCTTGCCCAGCAGGTGGTGGCGGCCCAGCCTGCTACCCTTGTGCATAGGTGGAGGCCGGGGTGACATTGTGGCCAGGCAGTGGCACCTTGGGAGCTCCTGATGACCCGGGCCCCAGCTCTTCTGAATTGGGAGTCTAATGAGAAGCCCAGCTGGGCACTATGGGCTTTTCTTGGATCCTGTTTCTCACCTGTCCCTTTTCCATTGGGAATGGAGACTTGCAGGGCACATTCGCCTACCTGGCTCAGGTCCCTGCTCACCTGTGGCTTGGAGCCAGGCTGGCCTAGCCATTCTGACTGCGGTCACTCACCACCTTCCATCCCTCTGCCCCTCCCAACTGGGCACACATCCAGCCGTTCCCTGTCTGCATGCACCCCCTGCTTACAAGCTCCCCCAGAAAAAGCCTTGGCCTGTTTCCTTCTCTGCTCCTTCTCTGCTCTAGAACAGTGCCTGACACGTGGCGGGTGTTTAGTAACTACCTGTTGAATGAATGAATGATCGTCCCAAGGATTTCTGATAAATGGGGGAATGTGCCTACTCTCTCTTGGACAAGGGCCTCTGGATTATCTTCCCGGGAGAATAATCAAGGTATAGCCGGTCTTCAGTTGGGGAGTGTAGGTCTACTAACTTTTTTAGAAGGAGACCTGTACACTACTTACAGTAGAACCTCTGGTGGTGCTTATTTCAAATCCAAGTTCGCGGGGTTTATTTCAGGTGCCAAAGAGAGGCCTAGGAATCTGGTTGTGAATAACCTTTCTGGTGACATTTATGGATCCCCAGCTTTTTTTTTTTTTTTTGGCACTAGAGATTGAACCCAGGACCATTCTACCTCCAAGCTACACCTCCAGCCCTTTTTCCTTATATTTTTACACAGGGTCTCGCTAAGTTGCTGATGCTGGCCTCGAACATGTGATCCTCCTATCTCAGCCTCCCAAATACAGGGATTATAGGCGTGTACCACCACGCCTGGCATATGGATCTCCAGCTTTAAAGCTCCACCTCGCCTGGGATAATGCCCCTGATTCACAAGAATTCTATGGATCGGAACCACTCTACAAAAACAGTTCACTTTTCCAGTTCTTCGGTTGCTCAACAAATAGGTCATGGCCAGAAATAGACCATGGCAGTGCTCTGAAGGTCATTCTTGGGAGAAGAGAGGTCGTGAAGGCCATCTGCACCCTGAGCCAGGGCTTTGGCAGCTTTTGAACCTGGCAGGGCAGGCAGGCAAGGCTGGGTGCCACACAGCCAAATATACCCGGGGAAGATCAGGTGTATATGAGGCTCATACCCTGCTTCTGACTTTGGACAGGCGGTGTGGAGCACCATAGTGGGTTGAACTTGATTGCAAAAGCAATCAACACCTAGAAAGTGGAGAAACTTTCAATGCACCCTCATTCCTACACTCTAGATGCGAAGGCTGCCTTCTTCAGACTACGTGGACGCAGGAGAGGTGAAGAACCGGCGAGGACAGCTGTGTGGTACAACAGAACCAGCCTAGGCACCAGGGCCCTGCTGGTAGAGACTCTGGGCAGCCCACTGTGTACTCACCCGGCATCACGCCCTTGATGTCGCTCTCGGGGCTCATGCAGTTCTTCTGCGTGAAGTGCAGGATCAGCTTCTTTGCAGCCTCAAACTGCTGGGTAGCCATCAGCCACCGGAGGGACTCGGGGAATATCCTTCAAAGACACAAAGGGAATTGTGGAATGTCTTCCAATTCTGCAGTGCACTGAGGAGCAGGGGCTTAGGTGTGGCCCTCCGCCCATGGGCGGGATGTGTGTCAGCCTGTGGCCACTGAAATGCCTCCAATTTTCTTTTAGAGAGTGTGAACATCAAGACTTCAAAAATGAAAACATTCTAACAACTCTGCCAAAGAATCAGTCTATGCCTTTCAAAATAACCATGACTTTTTTTTTGGGGGGTGGGGGGGTGCTGGGGAGGGAACCCTGAGCTTCTTCGTGCATGCTAGGCAAGCGCTCTACTACTGAGTTACACCCCGGCCCAAACATAGAATTTTTAAATACTTTTATTGGTGCATTATTATTATACATCATAGTGAGATCCAAAGTGATAATTTGTGCACACAGCACTTGGTGTACTTCCCTCTGCATCCACCACACTCCCTCTTCCTTCCTCCCCATACATGTTAGTGAGTTGGTAGTGATCCAACCGTGGATTTCTAAAGCGCATGTAAGCAATTCACTGAGGGCTGCTGCTTTTGCTGTGTTTTGTCACAAAATATAAGTATTGATAGAATAATTTTAAGTTTAAAAAATAACTCCTAATATGACCAACCCGATCACTATTTTCCACTTTTGCACATTTGAAGGCTCAGTGTCACTGTCAGTTTCCTTTCAGAATCATGTCTATTTTGCTGCTAGCTATAAGTCATTTCTCCCTGAGATGATGCCCCCACACAGTGGCTTTCAAGTTTTATCAGCAACAGAATCTTTGTGCACGCGTGTGCGTGTGTGTGTGTTGGGGGGGTAGTGGGGATTGAACCCAGGGGTTTTCTACCTCTGAATTATACCTAAGCCCCATTTTATTTTATTTTTTTTAATTTTGAAACAGGGTCTCACTAAGTTGCTGAGGGTCTTGCTAAATTGCTAAGGCTGATTTCAAGCTTGCGATCCTCCAGTCTCAGACTCCCAAGTACTGAGATTATAGGTATACGCCACCACACCCAGCTCAGAATCTTTTTTTTTTTTTTTTGGTTTTTGTTCTTAAAGACAAAATCTTGTGAGGAGCCCCAACTGGGAAGAAAAAGGAAAACAAAACAAAAATCACAAACTCTAGTGTTTTCTTATCAATCAATCTTGTAAATTTGTATTTATGACAATATTTACAAGAAAGTAAAAAAAAGAACAATGTGACTGTTTGGGGCAGAGGTTGGCACATTTTCTCTGTCAAAGACAATGTTTTAGCCTTTGAGGGTGAAATGGTCTCTGTTATAGCCCAGCACTTAGGAGAATGGACATGGCTGTATACCAATAAAACTTTATTATAGACAGCAGACCTCTAGTTGGGAGTGACAAAAAGTGGAGATCAGAGTTAAGGATGGCAGTCCTAGCCCCTTGTAGCCCTAGCCTTCCAGCTATCATTCTGTTTTATTTTAGTTTCATAGTATTCAAAAGGTCACGATGAACCCTGGTAAGAAGCCATTGTAACGACCTAACCCCTGCCTGGCCAGCTCAGGGGAATCTTTAATTACACGAATCCAGCAGCTGGGAAATTATTAGTGACTAATGGTGCTGTGGTCTGAATGTTGGTGATTGTCCCACAGTGCAAAGCCAAAAATTAACATGTTTTAAATCAAAGGCACTGATTTTTTTTTAATAATCAAAATTAGTGTCTGTTTTACTGGCTCCTAGTTATTAAAGATTAATTGCAAATAACATAATTTAATTTAAGCCAACAGAAACACACAGGTGTCACACAACATCAGCATTATGTAATATTAAAATTTGGCATTTTTATCAGATCTTTTCTTTATAATGAAATAACCTAACAAAAATGTTGATCCCCTATAGTTTACATTCTCATCTCTATTATTTCCATCTTTCTGATATATTTGGGTATAGTGTCTTTTTCTAATTTCTTGAGATGGACATATAGATCATTAACCTTCTTTTCAGTGTGTGTATTTAAGACTTCAAATTTTTGTCTAAGTATCATTTTACCTACATCTGTGATTTGATCCTGATTTTTTTGTGTGAAAATCTCTGTAGATAAACAAGGTAAGACACACTTGCGCACACATACATGCACACACAGAGGACTTCGGAGTGATTTGGACAGAAGCGCATGCTGCCAAGCATGGGATATGGTGGGGCCATCAGGGAAGGTGGCCCAGGGCTGTCAGGGCTGTCAAGTGGCCCAGGGCTGTCAGGGCTGTCAGGTGGCCCAAGGTGTCAGGGCTGTTAGGTGGTCCAGGGCTCTCTGCTTGCGCTGTCTTGGAAGATGAGCAGGTGTTAGTCCAGTGTGCTGAGGTGTGTCTGGGGACAGGATCCAGGGGAATGCACGGGCCGTGGAACAGTATGTCATGTTTGGAGAGCTGTAAGCTGGTAAAGCATCATGCAGAACGAGATGAGAAGAGACGAGGAGAGGAGAGAGGCTGGCGTGGGGATCGGAAGATCCTAGGTGTTTTGGAATCTAACGAGCAGCAGCTATTGTCTTGAAGTGAACCCAAATCAGAAACAGCGCTCTCCCTGGAGACGTGGGCAGACTCTTGGTGTCCACAAAGTGTCTCCAGTGGCAGACGGCCCTGCAAACCACCTTCCCTGTGACTGCATTGATGATCTCCAGGTCCCGTCCTACCGGTTTCCTAAGTCAAGTTCCTGGTGCACTGGTACCGTGATTATTCCATTTTACAGATGGGAAAACTCAAACAAAGAAAGTTCAACTATGTGGCCCAGGATCACACAGCTAAGAAATGGCAGAGCTGGGACCTGAACCCAGATGATCCGACCCGGAGGGCCCACACCCTTAACCTCAGAGGACACTGGTAAAGCAGCAACCCAAAGGGCCTCGGTGGCCTTCAAACGGCAGCTGTTTGGGATGAACTGCTCCAGCGACGCTCCCTCGGGCTCCCCAGACCGCCACCAGCCCAAAGGCGCATGCGCGGAATGCTGCAGTTTTACGAGGTGCTTCGATGTATTTAAATTTACTGTCAAGTCATAAAGAACTCATTGAACTGTTGGCCTGCGAGAAAGCCCAGAGGAGTCTGTTTTAGTTTGGATCATGTGCAGTATGGCCACATTATAGCAACTTAATGAAATTTCTCCTGATAAGTACATAATGTAATAATGCCAGGCAAATTAAGAAGCCCGCCAACGACCCAGGACCTGGGAGGAACACAGCTGAACCGCAGAGAAATAGATGGTTTTCAGCCAAAAAAATACAAAAGCACAAGAGGGAGCTGAAGGTCACCTCTGCTTGGTGCACCGTCACATGCGGATGGCTACCAGGTGACCATGAGGATGGATTCTGCCACTACCAGAGGTGATGAGTCGTAAAGTCACAATGGCTCTCCTGGTAGATGGCTTAGCTGCCAGAGTGGCTGTGGCCAGGATGGTGGCATTTTTTGTTGTGTTTTTCAAATCTTTGTAGCTATTATCACAACACATCTTTAATGCAAGGGATGAGGTGAGCTGGGAGGGGGGTCCCGGGCACCAGAAAAGGAAGTCAGTTCAGGGGTACTAATGGTTTGCCTGGACCCATAGGAGCAGTGCTGGAAGTTTCTAGAACTGGAAGAATTTAATTCTTTCTTGCTTGGGGGTACCATTAGCTTCATTTTACAGATGGGAAAGCCGGGTGTGGTGGTTCACACCTGTAATCCCAGTACTTGGGAAGCTCAGACAGGAGGATTGCAGGTTTTAGGAGAGCCTCAGCAAGTAGTGAGACTCTCATCAAACTAGTGAATAAAATAAAAATACAAATAGGGCTGGGGGTGTAGCTTGGAGGTAGAATGCCCCTGGGTTCAACCCCCAGTACCGCAAAACAAAACAAAACAAAACAAAACAAAACAAAACAAAACAAAACATACAGATGGGAAAACTCAGGCAAAGAAAGCTCAAGGACGTTGTCCAGGATCATACAGCTACTCAAAGGCAGACTTGGGTTTTGAACCCCTGACAGTCTGACTCGAGAGATTTTTCAGGTTGGAAAGACCTGATGGATCTTGACCTTTACCCCTGACAAGCCATCGGTTGGATCTCTCCAAGCTGGTGGTATATTGATCCCCAGGGCTTCTGTGGGAAGGATGTGGGCAAAATGGAAAGTCTCTACCTTTCTTGCCAACCCTCATCTGGGTAGCAAGGGGCAGAGCAAGGACAAAGAGCCCTGCTGGATGCAGAGTGGGGAGTCTGTTTCTCTTTGTGTCTAAAGAGCTGTTGAGGATGGAGATGCTCCCTGGAGCAGAGTGTTCAAGCAGAGGTCACCAGGATGGGGCAGAAGCAGGCAGAGGTACTGCTGGGCTGTGAGCATCTGAGATCCCCATGGGGGAAGAGAGATCCCACCTCCTGGGGGGTGGGGGGAGTTCAGAGTCCCCAGGTGCGGTGCTGACATGGTGATGGAGGGGCATGAGGACCTGGCCTCCAGCTTGTGCAGGATGCTTGCTAAGTTGGAGGATGTCACGCAGACATTTGCTGATGGGCTATGAGCAGGCTGAGCAGATGGCACACGGAAGCATCATGCCTGCATTTGTGGCACTTGCTGGTTTACTTACAAGTCCAGATTGGGCACAGACCCCACACCCTCAGCAGCACACACAGGCAGCTGCCCTCACTGGATTCTGGGTCTCTAGCTTGACCCATTTTGTCCCAGCAGATCTCCTCAGGAGAATGTGGGTAGAAGAGAAACATGTCCACAGGACCTCTTGCCCCAAGGAAAAGGATAAATTGGACCTGGGCCTTTTTCAGAAATATGTTCAGGATGGTTAGGAGGGTCACAATCCCTTATTCATAATTCCAGAACCCAAAAAATCTTTTTGTTGGACTTGATAACAATATTGTTATGGTGAGATATAGAATGGTCCCTTGAAGAGCTCATAAATTGGTGCTTGGACTTGATATAATCGAGTCTTGGGGGTTGTAATCCCAGCAGTGGATAAATCCATTGTAATGGATTTACGTGGGTGGTACCCGGTAGGCTGGTCAGATGTGTCTGGAGGTGGGTCCCTGGGGGTGTAGTTTTGGGAATTACATTTGGTTCCCCCTCCCCCTGCTCTCTCTCTTGCTTCCTGCCTCCATGATGTAAGGAGCACAGCCCATGTGCTCTCCTGCTCTCTGCCTCCCGCTGCCATGCCCTGAGATCTGTGGTTCCAGGCCTCGCATGGAATGAACCCCAAACCATAAGAAAATAAATCTTCTTTCCTCTAAGTTCCATGGTCAGGTCTTTCTATTATGGCCGTGAGAATGCTGACCGGAACAAATACCCAAACCAATAATGGCCTGAGCCGACTGGAGGCAGAGCCAGACCCAGGTGTGGATGCATTTACCTTCATTCATCTCTCCTCATGGAGCGCCGCAGACATTTCATTTTAGAAATCTCATATGTTTGATGACAGACTGTAACTGTAGACCCTGAGAAGTGCTCAACACTATTAGGCATTTTGGATACGCAATGGTGGAACTGCATTTGGACCATGTGAAGTCACGTGTTGAACACCTGATCATCAGTGAGCTACAGATGAAACTGCGGTCAGAGTTTGGTTAATTATGGAGTCCATAATTAAGCAAGTCACAAATAAATCCATTCTCTACTTAATGATTAAAATATTGCAGACTCCATCAGTGGATCAATGAGTAAACAAAATGTAGTATATACATACAATGGAATATTAGCCTTAAAAAGGGAGGAAGGAAATTTTGGGCCATGCAATGCTATGGATTGAATGTGTCCCAAGATTCTATGTGTTGGAAATTTAATCTCCATGTTAATAGATGTTGATTGGAGGCGGGGACTTTGGGAGATAATTAGGATGAAATAAGGTCATCAGGGTGGGACTCCCATGAAGGGACTGGTGGCTTTATAAGAAGAGCTCTGTCTTGCCTTATGATGTTTTCCACCATGTTATGATGTTGCAAAAAGGCCCTCTCTGGAGGCCAGCACAATGCTCTTGGACCTCCCAAAGTCCAGAACCATGAGCTAAATAAACCTCTGTTCCTTATATCTGACCTCAGGTATTTTGTTACAGCAACAGAAAATGAACTAAGACATGCTACATGAGCCTTAGGGAAATGCTCAGCAAAAGAATCCAGCCACAGAAAGGACAAAATACTGTATGATTCCATCGACACCAGGCACCTAGAAAACTCAGATTCATAGAGGCAGAGGGTAGGATGGTGGTTGCCAGGGGCTGGGGCTGGGGAACGGGGAGCTGTTGTTTAATGGGCTCTGAGTTTCAATTTTACAGGATGAGAACGTGCTGGAGATGGACAGTGGTGATGTTTGCACAACAGTTTGAACGTGGTCACCAAGTTGTACACTTGAACATGGTTAAAATGGTAAATTTTATATTATATATACTTTACCACAATTAAAATTACAGAGAAGACAAAAGCCCTTCTGGATCTCACCCTGACTGGGTGCCCCTGTGCTGTGCCTCTCATATCCCCCTTGGAGCTAACCCCTCTGCACTTAGAGCACTTAGAGCACTCATACGCCCAGTCATCGTCTGGTGCTTCCTCCGTTGTACCACATTGTTTCTACGTTTCAGTGAAAAACACCAGCTTCACTCTCCAAAATTCCCTTTCTTCCAGATTGGCACACATTTGCCCACCTGGTGGCTGTGAGACCCCCCCCCCCACTGTGTGCTGTGCATAGTGGCTCCCACCCTGGGGTTTGGGATAAAACACGTTAACCTTCTACTTATGAGCGGAGGACACGAATGCAAAGGCAATGGAACCCCAGGACCACGCCATTTTCTAGCCTGCACTTCGAGGGTACAAAAATCACTGCCTGGTTCAGCAGGCCGCTTTCCCCGTGACTCCATTTCATCTAGAAAAAGCCAAGAACCAGAAATTAAGCAACAGGGGTCTCTGATCAAATAACACGGAGGTTACAGTCCTGAAAGCTGGGATGTACTTCATGGAAGAGCACCAGAGGCTAATATTCCCACACGGAAACTCGAGGAGGGGTGGCCCCAGGCCCCAGGCTGAGCAGAGCCCATGGACAGCTGATGATCGATGACCAGACTCTGGGAGAGGCAGCCAGGCACCCCCACTGCAGTGATGGGGGATCCAGAGATGCCCCAACCCCTCTATGTGGGCACAGGAGCTCACACCCCATGGATGCCCCTGGAGGACCCCACTGTCTGCTACAGAGGTACAAGTGCCATCATGACAGCCCCGCAATCACCCACTCAGGGGACGCAAAGTGACAAACAGAACTTGGCGACAGACAGGGGTCTCTGCTTGGCACACGACCCAGCCCCTCACTCAGCTGACAAGCGGAATCCACAGTGCCAACGCCCCACCAGACACCGATAATGGCAGAGGCCAGGACCCTGGGTCTTTTGGGTTCTATCTCTCTCCATCATACTATGTTTACAGTATTGCTTAAAAAGCAGGAAAAAGCCAGGTGTGGTGGCACACGCTTGTAATCCCAGTACTTGGGAGGCGGAGACCAGAGGATCTGGGTTCGCGGCCAGCCTCAGCTACTTAGTGAGGCCCTCCGCAACTTTGTGAGACCTGTTTTCAAAATAAAGGATAAAAAATAGGGCCGGGGGTGTAGCTCAGAGGTAGAACACCCTT
>PVJS01010268.1:8703-48555 GCA_004027185.1 Glis glis | reverse complement strand
GAGGAGGAGGAGGAGGAGGAGGAGGAGGAGGATGGTGGTGGTGGCAAATATAATAGGTATAGTAAGGAAGTACTTCCTGCTTCCTGGAACTTCCTAATATTTGGACTGAATTCTTCTTGTTGAAATTCAAGCCCATGCCTATTGGGGAAGTAAGAATTTAACTTGCATTTGGTTAATTTTAGCTTATTTATACAACTGGAACCAGATATATCTTGTTTCTTTTTTTTTCTTTATTTTTGTAGTGCTGGGCATGAAACCCAGGGGCATTCTACCTCCAAGCTACACCCCAGCCCTATTTTATTCTTTTATTTTGAAACAGGGTCTCACTAAGTTGTGGAGGGCCTCACTAAGTTGCTGAGGCTGGTCATGAACCTGTGATCATCTTGTCTCAGCCTCCCAAGTACTGGGATTACAAGCATGCGCCACCAAGCCCAGCTATGTCTTGTTTCTGAATGCAAAAAGAATATAGCCAAAAGAAATGTAACATTAGTAGTCCTTGAAAAATGTATCCCAGTTTTAAAATTCTTGCTAGAAGACCAGACCAGTATGTCAGTAAAATACAGTTATGTACATATACTGGAATACACACACATTTTTTTGAGCAGCTCTCATGTACCAGGAACATAATATAAAAATGGTGCATGAGGATTGCAAAGAGGGTTAAGCTATGGCTAAGTATTCTTTCCTATCTGATTTACTATCAATTTCTTAGGGAGAGTTCTATTTGGGAGCTTGTGAGGAATTTTAATTATCAGCAAGAGGCTGAGTTGAAATAAGAAGAGGTTCCATGTTAATAAGTTTAGTAAATCTCATAAAGAATTTTTAATTATAAAAAAATGAAACACACAAGTTCTATGGTAATTAAATAAGTGCATGTAGCAAAGAAAATAGGGTTATATAAAGTATGTATTGGTGATTATTTTTATGCACATTGTTAGTTATAGTATACAAAAATGCTATAAGGCTTAGTTAGTATAATAAGGTGTTTAAGAATACCTGACTTAGTCCGGCATGGTGGCGCTTGCCTATAATCCCAGTACTTGGGAGGCTGAGGCAGGAGGATCACAAATTAGAGGACAGCCTCAGCAAGTAGTGAGACTCTCATCAACCCAGTAAGACCCTGTTTCAAAATAAAAGTAAAAAGGGCTGGGGTGTAACTCAGAGGTAGAATGTCCCTGGGTTCAGTCTCCAGTACCACAAAAAAGAATACCTGACTTAAAGCATATGGTGCATAGACATAATCTTATTAAACACAATATTTTGTATTTGTATGTCACTTTCATTTGAGGTTCCCAATTCATTGATTAATTTATTTCTTCAGTGTATGATTCTCAATTCATTTCAGAGAAAATTGAGGAACAAGCAAATGTTCACGTGATAGTATAATAAAGTTTCCTTTTACAATACCTTACTTATTTTTGCAACTAGTTTTCTTATGGTACTAGGACTCAGGATCTCCTGTATGCTAGGGAAGCACCCCATCACCAAGCCACATCCCCAGCCCTTTTTATTTTTTGAGCCAGGGTCTCCTTAAGTTGCCCAGGCTACCTTTGAACTTGGATCCTCACCCTGGCCAGTAGCTGGGATTACAGATATACATCACCATGCCTGGCATTTTTGCAATATTTTTTGATGAAAAATTTCAAACATGCAGACAAGATTAAAGAATCTAATATTTAGCCGGGTGTGGTGGCACACGCTTGTAATCCCAAGCGTGTGCTTGGGAGGCGGAGACAGGAGGATCCGGGTTCGGGGCCCGGGAGTGTAGCTTGGAGGTAAAACGCCCCTGGGTTCAATCCCTGGTACCGCAAAAACAAACAAACAAACAAAACTAATATTTGTATATGTTCTCTTTAATTATGGATAACACATTTGATTATATTTTTTCAGGGCTAATGCCTTAGAGAGTATATATGTTAAATCAATCAGACACAGAGGTTTTATAACCAATTCATGTTGAATATAAAAATATCCCACTTGTTGCCTTAGGAGTTTAGAACGCTGCATAAACTTTCATTATGGCTTTGAAAAATATTATGGAACAAGTTGAGATGTGCGAGGGATAGCACGAGACATCCTTGAATATATTATCACATTTGATCCACACAACTACCCTATGAGGTTTATTATTCTCAATTGGCACATACGGAAACAGGCTTGGAGAAATCCAGTAACTTTTCTACATATTTGAATTAGAAGCTTAAGCTCTTTCCACCACATCTGGATGCATCCTTTTCAAGATCTTTTCTGGGTCTAGAGTGTCATATTGAAACTATTTATGAGAAACATGTAATACTGCGTGTGTATGTATGCTTCTTGTCAAGCACATTCACATTTATTAATGTATATTAATAATATATATTAATAAACTTTAGATTTCGAACCAGGACATGGATTCGAGTCTTTTGGGTACTTTATGTTTAGTTCTCCGCACTAGAAAATAGGGATAACCACTGCCCCTTTTCCACTCCAGAAGTGTGATGTGATCATTAGAAAGCTAAGATTAGATACTAGTTATAAGAAGAAAAAACTACGACTCCCAAAATGCCTTGAGGAAGAGGCTGACGCCAGTCGGGAAAACAGTTTCAGCTTCAGGGCAAAGGTGACCCTGTTGGGTCGGGCGACGGAGGCGGGCGCAGCGGGTCCCGGCCTCTCTTCTGATGCATGCAGGGACATGTAGTTCCCCTCTCGCGATGAAGTGCCCTCAGGGCAGCTCTCTTACTACAAGTCCCGTGAGGACCCGCGGCCCGGGCAGCGCCTGCGTGTTGAGGCCGAGGGAGCGTGCGGGCGGTGCTAGTGGCAGGAGGAGTAAAGATGGCGGCGCGGTGGTCTCCGCCTTCTGCTCCCGGCTGAAGCGCTCTGAGGGAGGCAGCAGTGGCAATCCGAGCCGCATCAGCAGTCTCGTGGTGGTAGTTTCGGTAGCAGCTGCCTAGGCGGGAGCCATGGCGGAGCTGGAGCACCTGGGCGGGAAGCGGGCAGAGTCGGCGCGAATGCGGCGGGCTGAGCAGCTGCGGCGCTGGCGGGGCTCGCTAACGGAGCAGGAGCCCGCGGAGCGACGGGGCGCGGGGCGGCAGGCTCAGACGAGGCGCGGGAGTCCCCGGGTCCGCTTCGAGGACGGCGCTGTCTTCCTGGCCGCCTGCTCCAGCGGGGACACCGACGAGGTGAAAAAGCTTCTGGCACGAGGTGCAGATATCAACACGGTCAACGTGGACGGCTTGACAGCCCTGCACCAGGTAACTCCCTTTTCGGTCTTACAGGCGCCCAGTCTCCTACTGATGAGCCTGTGACCCTGCGATCCGCCCCATGGAGAGTATTAGTGTCACCGCCAGCCCTGTTGCATGGTTACTGCCCCTTTGGTCAACTCGCTTTCATTTTTAGCCACCTTTCTCCACTAATCAGGTTTTCTCCGACCCCAGGGTCTCAACCTGAAGGAAAAGTGTCACCCCGATGCCTGGTCAGTGTTTGTATTTCCCTCCACCTACTTGGGTTGTCATGGTTACTGGTGATTTGGTCTCCGGTGTTATCCCTATAGATTAGTCATCTTCCCTTCTGTCTCAGTGTGCAGGTAAACAGTGTCACTCATGTGCATAGTATCATTTGTCTGATGCCTTTTCAGAAAATTCACTTTTCTGTTTTTGTGGCCCCATTATCGAATATCTTAGATCACTTAAAGAGTAAATCCCTATACTGGGCTAAGGCAAGCAGATCTTGTGAAACCACACCTCTTATTTTGCTGATTTGTAGTGCTTTGAATACAGTTGTATCTTTTCCTGGCTATCGCTCCTAGAACACCCTTGACCTCGTTGTTATGTCTTATTTTCTTCCCAGCAGTGCTACCTCCCTCAGGCTTTCCTCTAGAGAACTAAACCACTGAATCACTTCTATCTCTTTGATACTTATGGAATAACTTTTAGACTTTTTTTTTCTAAAGCCCTTTATAGAAACCACTATATATATAGCTATAGTAGAGTATATGGATTGTGGATGACCTAACAGTTTGTCCTTGGTAATAACACCTTTACTTTTCTCACTTATGCAACAATATTCTGTGTATACTGACTGTCATAACTAACTCCACCCCTTCTCCCCAAGTGAACTTCATCAGTTATTTTGGTGAGCTGAGAGTTGGACACCCACTCTTAATCTTTCTTATTTTTCTTTTGCTGTTTGTGCAAAGTGAATGTGTTTACATGAGAATCCACTTCTAAATAATAATTCATCCAGGCATGGTGGCACCCACCTGTAATCTCAGCTACTTAGGAGGCTGAGAAGTTCAAGGCCAGACCCTGTCTCAAAATAAAATAAAAAGGCTGGGCATGGTGGCACACACTTGTAATCCCAGTACTTGGGAGGCCGAGACCGACGGATTCGGGTTCGCAGCCAGCCTCAGCTACTTAGTGAGGCCCTCGCAACTTGGTGAGACCCGGTTTCAAAATAAAGTATAAAAAATAGGGCCGGGGGTGTAGCTCAGAGGTAGAACGCCCCTGGGTTCAATCCCCAGTACCACAAAAAAATAAAATAAAATAAAGAAATAAAAATAAAAAGGGCTGGAGGAGTAGCTCAGTGGTAGAGGGCTTGCCTAGCATGCAAAAAGCCCTGGGTTCAAACCCCACTACTGCAATAATGGTGATGATAAGAATAATAATAGTAATATTAATAATAATTCAACTTTATGTCAAATCACTTCCCTAAATATACTTAGCCAATATCTTAAAATTGCTCCTCACCATATTTACGTCTCTTTTCTTTCAGGTGGAAGAAACTTCTCTTGTTGTCCCAGTTTTATCTTTGTGCTTATAACAGTGCCCCACCTAAGTCAGCAACCAACTATATTTGTATAGTGATTTATTATTTAAAAATGATTTCATATGTCTTACCTCATGTGAGTTAAAGTAATGATTCATATGAAGTACATGTGTGAAGTACATGTACCTGTTATTCTCATTTTCCAGATGAGGAAACTGAAGCTCAGAAAAATTGTTACTTGTGCAAGGTTAAAAAGGAGAGGAACTGCCAGTAGATGCAGATTTTTCAAATTTGAATTTCAGAGTTCTATATTCTACAGAATAAAGAACTGAATACAAATAAGGTGGAAGCTAAGAGAAGAACCACATTAAATTTTTTTTATTTTTATTTTTATTTATTTATTTTTTTTGCGGTACCGGGAGATTGAACCCAGGGGCGTTTTACCCCCAAGTTAACCCCTGGCCCTATTTTTTTTATCCTTTATTTTGAAACTGGGTCTCAGGAAGTTGCGGAGGGCCTCACTAAGTTGCTGAGGCTGTCTTTGAACCTGTGATCCTCCTGTCTCCACCTCCCAAGTACTGGGATTACAAGCATGCGCCACCACGCCCGGCATTAAATTTTAATGAAAATTTAAACTTTAAATTTCTGAACTCTTTGGAAAGGTTAATTTTTATTTTTCAAATATACCCATGATATGAAGGAGGCTGAGATCTGGATTTTGGAAATCATTTTATGTAATCCAGTTTTTTTTTTTTTTCGGTATCAGGGATTGAACCCAGGGGCGTTCTACCTCCACGCTACACCCCCGGCCCTATTTTTTATACTTTATTTTGAAACCAGGTCTCACGAAGTTGCGGAGGGCCTCACTAGGTAGAGAGAGAGAGAGAGAGAGAGCTGAGGCTGGCCGCGAACCCGAATCCTCCGGTCTCCGCCTCCCAAAGTACTGGGATTACAAGTGTGCACCACCATGCCCGGCTTGTAATCCAGTTTTCTAGTCCATGTTTCCCCTTTTCCTAGTTACTCTTCTATTGAAGTACTGTTTTCTTAGTGTAACTCAGTAACCCTGTTTCTTTTAAAATGAAGGAGCCAGCTAAGTCTGGTCCTTCCCATACATTTTTTTTTTTTTCTGTGGTACTGGGGATTGAACCCAGGGGCATTATACCTCTGAGCTATACCCCCAGCCCTATTATTTATTTATTTATTTATTTATTTATTTATTTATTTTTGCGGTACCGGGGATTGAACCCAGGGGCATTCTACCTCTGAGCTACACCCCCGGCCCTATTTTTATACTTTATTTTGAAACCGGGTCTCACAAAGTTGCGGAGGGCCTCACTAAATAGCTGAGGCTGGCCGTGAACCTGGATCCTCCTGTCTCCGCCTCCCAAGTACTGCAATTACAAGCATGAGCCACCACGCCCGGCTCCCTATTATTTATTTATTTATTTATTTATTGTGGTACTGGGGATTGAACCCAGGGGCATTCTACCTCCAAGCTATACCCCCAGCCCTATTTTATTTTTTTTATTTTGAAACAGGGCCTCACTAAGTTGCTGAGGCTGGCCGCGAACCCGGATCCTCCGGTCTCCACCTCCCAAGTACTGGGATTACAAGCATGAGCCACCACGCCTGGCATTAAATTTTAATGAAAATTTAAACTTTAAATTTCTGAACTCTTTGGAAAGGTTAATTCTTATTTTTCAAATATACCCATGATATGAAGGAGGCTGAGATCTGGATTTTGGAAATCATTTTATGTAATCCAGTTTTCTAGTCCATGTTTTCCCTTTTCCCAGTTACTCTTCTATTGAAGTACTGTTTTCTTAGTGTAACTCAGTAACCCTGTTTCTTTTAAAATGAAGGAGCCAGCTAAGTCTGGTCCTTCCCATACATTTTTTTTTTTTCTGTGGTACTGGGGATTGAACCCAGGGGCATTATACCTCTGAGCTAATCCCCCAGCCCTATTATTTATTTATTTATTTTATTTTATTTTATTTTTTTGCGGTACTGGGGATTGAACCCAGGGGCATTCTACCTCCGAGCTACACCCCCGGCCCTATTTTTTATACTTTATTTTGGAACTGGGTCTCACGAAGTTGCGGAGGGCTGGCCGTGAACCCGGATCCTCCGGTCTCAGCCTCCCAAGTACTGGGATTACAAGCATACGCCACCACTCCCTGCTCCCTATTATTTATTTATTTATTTATTCATTCATTTATTTATTTTTTGTGGCACTGGGGATTGAACCCAGGGGCATTCTACCTCCAAGATACACCCCCAGTCCTATTTTATTTTTTTTTATTTTGAAACAGGGTCTTACTAAGTTGCGGAGGGCCTCACTAAGTAGCTGAGGCTGACTGCTAACCTGCTATCCTCCTGTCTCAGCCTCCCAAGTACTGGGGTTACAAGTGTATTCCACCATACCCAGCTTATTTTATTTATTTATTTACTTTGAAACAGGTTCTCACTAAGTCACGGAGGGCCTCTATAAGTTCCTGAGGCTGACCAGGAACCTGCAGTCCTCCTGTCTCAGCCTCCCAAGTATTGGGGTTATACGCGTGCCCTACCATGCCTGGCTCCCATACACATTTTTTTTTCTCCTAATACATACTTTAATGCCATTCTGAGAAAAGCACTTTCTTTGATGTCACTCATGGTAGATCTCCTTCCAGTTTCCAGTAACCATTTTTCTGAGCCCTTCTCCTGATGCTGAATACCTTGGTTCCTTGCTTTCTCTCTTCTTTACCGCCCCCAGTTGTGAAGTGCAACATTTCTCAGTACATGCTTCACGTCCAGTACTTTCTGGAAACAGGAGAGGAAGGGGACAACAGTTGTGGATTTTATTATCTGCAATTGCAGTATAGACATTTCTTCACATCTATAGGGCTAGAAGTAAGTTGAACTGAATAGGCATACTCAATACTAGATGAATTCAGCTAAAGATTAGGCTGCTCAAAAATTTGAGGTCAAAACAATCTTCCGCTGAAAAACCATCTCTTTGAATCAAGACAAGGGGGCCTTTATTGTCTTAGGAACTCTTATAAATCATACAGAGAGGTAAAATGTGTTACTACTGGATCTAAAGAACTCTTAAGGTACATAAAAGATTATTTTCAAAATGTTAAGACCAGAGCTTCCAGTTGCTGAGCCATCTTCATTACTACTGATTTGCTTCTGTGAAATGAAGAATGAGTGGTAGAAATTATCTGAATTATTTAGTTAAAATAGCCATTTGTTATATAAGCATGGTATGCATTATCTGGATAATAGCTTCTTTTCTCTCCTTTTGGCCATGGCTACTTGACCAGTATTATCATCTTGGCATGTTGGAAGAACCCCTTTATAATATTGGGGGACAATTTTTCTCCTTTTCCCACAAGGTTGCGGTAGACAATTTGCACTCACTGCAGGTTGTAGTGTGTTGATGCTACTTTTGACTTAGAGACCTTTCATTCTTGGCAGCCTTTGCTGAGACCACGAGGTGCTTGAGTCAAAGATAACAAGCTCCAGGAGGCCTATTAATAATACTTGAAATAGACTGGGATAAGAACTATCTCAAAGGTTAGATCAACTCTGATGAAAGCCTTGGAAACTGAGGTAGACTACCTTTTGGTGAATAAATTAAGATTTGGTAGTCTGATTTAGTTCCTAGAGTCTTCAGTGAAAAAGGTGTTCTAATTATATCACCCTTGAAAGCACTTGCTCACAAAGGAATTTCTATTTATTTATTTATGTATTTATTTTGTGGTACTGGGTATTGAAACCAAGAACATTCTATCTCTGATCTATACTCCCCAACCCTTTTTTTTATTGTTTATTTTGAAACAGGGTCTCATTAAGTTGCAGAGGACCTCACTAAGTTGCTGAGGCTGGCCGTGAACCTGCGATCCTCCTATCTCAGCCCCCAAGTACTGGGATTACAGGCATGTGCCACCACGTCCAGTTTTTCATTATATTTAAGTATACACATTATAGGAAGGAATATGCATGTTAGTAATTCTATGTGAACTGGTACTTTCTTTTGTGGTACTGGGGATTGAACTCTGAGGCATTCTACCTCTGAGCTATATCCCCAGCCCTGTTTTCTTTTTTAAAAATTTATACTTTTTTAATCGGTTGCATATATTAACATGTACTATAAGATTCTTTTCTAAGAAGCATTACATAATAAATGGATACTGTAGACAGATCTGATTAGTTAAAAGGAACGAGCATGAACAGATACATACAAAACAGCCTGACAGCCGGCTAGCCGGCTGCGGGGCCGGCGTGTCGGACGGGCACCGGCCTTCCCAAGGCGGCCTTCGAGGGGGACGGGGCAGACCACAAGACTGTTAAAAAAATCCGACAACTAATTAGATACGGGTAATTGTAAGCAGTTCTGTCTCTCTCTCCAGTGGACTAAAAGAATGAGCTTTGGCGGCGGCCGTCGGAGGGGCGTCGGGGGCGTCGGGCGCCGCGGTCTGCGTCCGGGATGCGTGCTGGGATGCATGCGTTCGTGTGTGCCGTGTCGGGTGGGGTCTTTTGGCAGCTGGCTGGGAGAGATCAACTTTTGTTCTGTTTGGAAGAGGAGGGGCTGTGTCTGAAGGCCTAAGTGTGGTCTTGGTTCGCGAAGGACTCTGTGCTCAGTGCTCGCAGCCGCTTCAGCAGCTACAGCTCTCAGCGGAGGCCGTGGCCCGGTCGTTCTTGTCCAGTTTGATGGGCTCAGGGAATTCGTTGTACAGCTTGACCTGCGTCTCCTGCTTGAGCGCGTTGCGCGCGATGGTCTGGAAGGCCTGCTCCATGTTGATGGCCTCCTTGGCGCTGGTCTCGAAGTAGGGGGTGTTCTTGCTGTAGCACCAGGCCTGGGCCCTCTTGGTGGCCACTTGTCTGTTTTCGAGGTGGATCTTGTTTCCCAACACAACAAAGGGGAAGTTCTCAGGATTCCGGGGACTGGCCTGGATGAGAAACTCATCTCTCCAGCTGTCGAGGGTTTTGAAGGTGTTGGGGGCCGCCACGTCAAATACCAGGACACAGCAGTCTGCGCCTCTGTAGAAGGCCATGCCGAGAGACTGGAACCGTTCCTGGCCGGCTGTGTCCCAGCTCTGCATGGTGACCAGCCTGTCGTCCACCATCACCTCCCTGGTCAGAAGTCGGCTCCTATTGTGGCTTTGCATACTGGTTCATGAGTGACGTCTTCCCAACGCCCCAATCTCCCAGGATGATAACCTTCGGCAACACTTTCTTCCTAGAGGTTATCCTTCAATCGCGGCCGCTGCGCGGGGCTCCGGCCCAGGAGGACACGCAACGCAGGACTTGGGGCTCAGACGGCCAAGTTCCGGCTCCAGGGGCTGCTTGCGCTCCCTGGGTCTCCAACGCCGCCGCCGCCGCCGCCGCCGCCTCGGGCTTTATGGCCAAGCTTATTTTCTATTCTTTATTATTATTATTATTATTATTATTATTATTTTATTATTGTGGTACCGGGGATTGAACGCAGGGGCGTTCTACCTCCACGCTACGCCCCTGGCCCTATTTTATTTTTTATACTTTATTTTGGAACAGGGTCTCACTAAGTTGCGGAGGGCCTCACTAAGTAGCTGAGGCTGGCGGCAAACCGAACCTGAGATCCTACTGTCTCCGCCTCCCAAGTACTAGGATTACAAGCATGCTCCACCCCGCCTGGCTTGAACTGGTACTTTTAAAATTTAATTTATGTAGTAAGGTTGATTTTTAGCACCTATCTTGGTATCCTTAGCATTATGGTCTTGGGTGTGCCAGGCCTAGATACAGGCTCTTAGAAACTATATGTAACAAATTATTGGGCTGTTGTAAAAGACAAGTGCTTGCTTTCAGAAAGGAGACTTTATTTATTTATTTACTTTTCTTTTTAGAATTCATTAAGATGAATGACTGCTTAAACTGAGCACAGTGTCCCCCACCTCTAATCCCAGTACATGGGAGGCTGAGACAGGAGGATCACAGGTTCGAGACCAGCCTTAACAACATAGTGAGACCTTGTTTAAAAAAAGGGGGGGGGGAATCCGGGCGTGGTGGCGCACGTTTGTAATCCTAGTACTTTGGGAGGCGGAGACCAGAGGATCCGGGTTCGCGGCCAGCCTCAGCTCGCTCTCTCTCTACCTAGTGAGGCCCTCCGCAACTTCGTGAGACCCGGTTTCAAAATAAAGTATAAAAAATAGGGCCGGGGGTGTAGCACGGAGGTAGAACGCCCCTGGGTTCAATTCCCGGTACCGCAAAAAAAAGGGGGGGGGAGAGGGGTGTAGCTCAGAGCTTGAATGCCCCTGAGTTCAATTACCAGTACAAAAAAAAAAAAAAAGAGATGAATGCCTGCTTTTCTTTCAGCATATATTATATTGGCACTTACATCTGTTGTAGTGAAGGTACTGATGTCAATCCACATAGATCTTGTCTCTATCCCAGTGTGATCAGTCTTTATTTAGAGGGATATCAAAGAGATTAGAATAATCCCATACTTGATTCAGAAATTAAAGTTGGCTTTGTATTGTTCTCAGGGTCCAAGTTTTAGACCCTCAGGGTCACACCAGACTGGAATTTAACTCATGGTAGCCTCTGTTGTTCTAGATCTGCCTCAATCTGACCTCGTATTTTCAGGGAGGTTAAACTTACATATTTCTCTGGAAGAGAGTGGAAGAGAGGTAGAGATAGGGACAGATTAAGGGAGGAGAATAGGCAGAGCAATTTCTAATCAGAGTAAAACAGAAGAAGACTAAGATTACAATGTGTTCAGTTCAACGTAAAGTAGTATGTTATATATGCTAATTTATATAATGTAAAATTTGTCTTCTGTTCCTTTTTCTTTTTTTGGGGGGGGGTACCAGGGATTGAATCCAGGGGCGTTCTACCTCCGCGCTACGCCCCCGGCCCTATTTTTTATACTTTATTTTGAAACCGGGTCTCACGAAGTTGCGGAGGGCCTCACTAAGGAGACAGACAGAGAGAGAGAGAGAGAGAGAGAGAGAGAGAGAGAGAGACAGGGAGAGAGAGAGAGAGCGAGAGAGCTGAGGCTGGCCGCGAACCCAGATCCTCCGGTTTCCGTCTCCCAAAGTACTGGGATTACAAGCGTGCGCCACCACTCCCGGCTTCTGTTCCTTTTTCTTTTATTCCAAATTTAATACTTATTTCTCTCATAGTTCTATCTGTGAAGTGACTTTTGCCTGAGTATTGATTTATTCTGCTTACTGTCAGGACCCATGGCAATTGGGATTCAGAAAGTCCTGTTGGCGCCTTCCTTCATTATTGTGCATCTAGAACAGCCATTCATCCTAGTCATTTTAGCAGCTTATTTCTTAAAATTGGTTAATGTGATGCATCAGACTATGTTGGGCTCCTGACCCCTTGCGATATATTAGTCCCAAGTTTCCACTTCATAGTAGACTCCAAAGCCAGATTTGGACATTAGGGTTTTTTGTTTGTTTCTTTGTTTGTTTTTTTGAAAGTATAGATGCAAATGAGTTTCATGTATTCCCTAGCCAAATTTTCTTCCCCATTCTTAGACTCCTGTTGAAAAACTATATACTGCCATTTGAGCTTTAGAATTTTCTCTGCAAGTCTAAAATAGGCAACTGTCAATATATGTAGATTAAACATAATTTTGCTAAAGGTAAGAGGTTGGACACATCTTGTTGGTAATTTAAAATTAAGTAATTGTTTATTTTCACTTTTCAACTTTTTTTTTGTGGTACTGGGGATTGAGCCCAGGGGCATTCTACCTCTGAGCTACACCCCCAGCCCTATTTTTTTATTCTTTATTTTTGAAACAAGGTCTCACTAAGTTGTGGAGGGCCTCATTAAGTAGCTGAGGCTGGCCGCGAACCTGTGATCCTCCTGTCTCTGCCTCCCAAGTATTAGGATTACAAGCATGCACCACCATGCTCGGCTACTTTTCAACATTTTAAATGAAGGTATACTTTATATATAGTAAAATTCAGCCTTCTTTTGTAGAGTTCCATGAGTTTTGACAAGTACATATAGATGTGTAACCTCCACCATAATCAAGATGTAGAACATTACCATTATCCCTATGATTTCTTTGTGCGTCTCTCTAGAGAACCCTTCACCTACCCCCTGCTTATAGCAGCCATTCATCAATTTTCTGTCCCTATAACCACAATGCCATAGGGATGGAATCATATAGTATGAGCCCTTTGAATCTGGCTGTTTTCATTTACTGTGTTGCATATGTGTTGTTGCATATGTCAGTAGTTATTTGGTCTTTATTGTTGAGTGATATTCCACCATATGGATATACTAGTCTGCTTATCCATTCACCAATTGAAGGACATTTGGGTTATTTCCAACTTTTGGTAATAATAAACAATCAAGCTGCTATAAACATTTGCATATGAGTTTTTGGGTGAACATATTTTAAAATTTCATTTGGTTAAACCTTTAGTGAAATAACTGAGTCATGCAGCAATGAGTGTTTAACTTTATAAAAAATTGCCAAACACGTTCCTAAGTGGCTCTCCCATTTCACATTCCAAACAGTAGTGTGTGAATTCTAGTTGTTTTATATCCTGTGTTAATCCTGTGATAAAACAAAGTACCATAACTTGGTTGGTTTAACCAACATTCATTTCTCCCTTTTTTGGTGGTTAGAAATCTGAGACCAGGATGCTAGCAGAATTCTTTGTGAAGCTTCTCTTTCTTAGTTTGCAGACAGCTATCTTCTTGCTATATCCTTACATGGTGGGGCTCCATTCTCATGACTTAATTACTTCCCAAAGGCCCCACCTCCTAATCCCATTGGTTAGAATTTCAACAAATGAATTAGGAGGAGCTACAAACATTTAGTCCATAACACATCCTTCCCTGCATTTGATGTTGACTTTTTCTTTTTTGGTACTGGGAATTGGACCCAAGGACATTCTATCTCTGAATTACACCTCCAGGCTTTTCTTTCTTTCTTTATTTTTTAAACAAGGGCCTGCTAAGTTGCTGAGGCTAGCATTGAACCTGCAATCCTCTTGTCTCAGCCTCCCAAGTACTGGGACTACAGGCCTGTGCCATTGTGCCCAGCTCATGTATAACCTTTGAATGAGCAATTTCAGTAGATATATTTTTAAGGACTTTCATGGAGGTTACATAAAGTTCTTTTTGTACTATTAAGTATAACATAAGTTTTTCTGTTAACTGCTGTAAGAAAAAAAGTAGACCTTTCATCAGTATGATTGTAATTTAAATTAGGGACCAAAATATACAACAGGACTCCTTGAGAACTGATTTCTAGCTAGTTACAGTAGTTTCATTATTTGTGAGTTAAGAATGTTTTAGGATATTAAACCTGACAGTAGGGGCAGGAAGGCTATACCCCTATTATTGATCGGCTCATTAGTTAGGTTAGATTATTTTACTTCCCAGTCTGGTTTGGTGTCTCCCACTCATTAGTACTTTCACTGGAAGGCAGCCTTGGGGGAGCAGCGCTAGGGAGGTTAGTGCCAATAAGTTTCTTCTTCTTCTTCTTCTTTTTTTTTTTTTTTTTTTGCGGTACAGGGGATTGAACGCAGGGGCCCAATAAGTTTCTTCTGCCACTTACTCTCTTAGCATTTATTTATTGAATGGTTAGTCTGTGCTTCAGGCTATGCTTCTTGTTACTTTTTACTTAGCAATAGATACATTTTAGAAACTAAACTGAATTTTAGGAATAGTTTACAGAATAGCTGATTCCTTTTATCACTTGCAATGGGAAGTTGGCAACATAGTGATTTTTTTATTCCAGCATTCTGGTTCTTGGCTCTTAGAGGGGGAGTACTATATTCATCAGTATTTGTGACTATCTTCATTGCTTGTGGATGAAAATTATCATATTTATACCTTCTCTACCTGAAGATGGTGGAAGATGGGGATGGGAGTCACTAGTAAATCTTTAGTGGCTTGGCATAATAATACTAAATCCACGTTAAAGATCTTCACCTGAATCTTGTGTTGGACAGGAATTGAAACCTCATTTGGGTTGCTAATTCACAGCCTTCTCAGTCAGTTTGCTTTGTTGTTATCTGTGTGTTGGGCTTTCTCCTACTTTAAAAGTGTGATTTAAAAACAATTGTTTCTTAGATTATAATGAGTCTGAGTCAGTTTGGGGGGCTTGAAATTTCATCAGGCATGCAGAGTTTATATTTTTTTCATGAGGCATTTCCATTGGAAAACCAAGCTTTAGTTCTTAATATTGACAATTGGTGTGCATATGGTTTCTTTTCTTTTCTTTTTTTTTTTTTGTGGTAGCAGGGATTGAACCCAGAGGTGTTCTACCTCTGCGCTACACCCCCTGACCCTATTTTTTTATACTTTATTTTGAAACCGGGTCTCACAAGGTTGTGGAGGGCCTCACTAAGTAGAGAGAGAGAGAGAGAGAGAGAGAGAGAGAGAGAGAGAGACAGGGAGAGAGAGAGAGAGAGAGAGAGAGAGAGAGGAGACCTGAGGCTGGCTGCGAACCCGGATCCTCTGGTCTCCGCCTCCCAAAGTACTGGGATTACAAGCATGCGCCACCACGCCCAGCTTGTGCATATAGTTTCTAATGAAATATTATATTTAACTGTGGTTGTGGGATAGGTTTATACAAGAATGTAGAAATGATCTTGTACCTGATATACTTAAATAATCTAATGTCAGTTTGGGGAAATATTGTACAGTGCCAGACTCTGAATATCCACATGTTTTGCATGAACTCTATCTTTTACATATGAATTCTAGTGATTTGCTGCTTTTTTTTTCTTTTTGTGGTACTGGGGATTGAGCCCAGGAGCATTCCATCTCCTAGCTGCACCCCTAGCCCTTTTAATTTTTTTTTTTGTTTTGTTTTTGTTTTGAAACAGTCTCGCTAGGTTGTGGCAAGTCTCCCTAAATTGCTAAGGCTGGTCTCTAAACTTGTGATCCTCCTGTCTCAGCCTCCCAGGTACTGGGATTACAGGCGTATGCAGCCAGTGATTTGGTTTTTATTTTATTTTATTTATTTATTTTGCGGTACCGGGGATTGAACCGAGGGGCGTTCTACCTCCGAGCTACACCCCCGGCCCTATTTTTTTATACTTTATTTTGAAACCGGGTCTCACGAAGTTGCGGAGGGCCTTACTAAGTAGCTGAGGTTGGCCGCAAACCTGGATCCTCCAATCTCCGCCTCCCAAGTACTGGGATTACAAGCGTGTGCCACCACGCCCGGCGTTATTTTTTATTTATTTAATTTAATTTTTTTTTGTGGTTCTGGGGATTGAACCCAGGGGCATTCATTCTACCTTTGAGCTACATCCCCAGCACTGTTTTATTCTTATTTTGAAACAGGGTCTCACTAGGTTGACAAGAGTCTCACTACTTGCTGAGACTGTCCTCGAACCTGTGATCCACCTGTCTCAGCCTCCCAAGTACTGGGATTACAAGCATGCGCCACCACGACCAACTTGATTTTTATTTTTTAAAAGGCTTTTTATTACCAGGCATATAGGTACATGACTGTAATCCCAGTTACTCAGGCAGCTGAGGCAGGAGAATCACAAGTTGAGGCCAGCCTGGGCAATTTAGTGAGACCCTGTCTCAAAATAAAAAATAAAAAAGGACTGGGGATATAGCTCAGTAGTAGAGTGTCCCTGAGTTCAACCCCAGTACCCTCTCCCCCCAAAAAAGGTTTTTATCATGGAATACTTCAAAGTACAAAAAAATAGAATGGTCTAATGAATTCTCAAAAGTTATCAACTCAAGGTCAATCTTGTTTCATTTATAGGTTCTTTGATTACAGGTGTGCACCACCATGCCTGGTTAGTTAGTTTGTATCTTCAGACTGTCTTAAGCTGTGTGTGATTTCCTCATTTTTTCTCTGTTATCTTATTTGTTGAAAAACCGGGTTTCCAACAATCTGGGTTTTGTGACTGCTTGCTTGTGACGTTAACATGTTTCTTTGTCCCCTGTGTTGTTTGTAAGTTGATTTACAGATTGATTTAGAGATTTGATCTGAGTCAGGTTTGAATTTTTTTGGCAATTTTTAGGTATCACGAGGCATATAATATCTAATTAGCTCTGTGTGTGTAGTTTAGTGGCTATTGATGGCCTAACAGAATTTTGAAATTTCAGGCCAATCTTGACCGGAATTCTGTTGACTAAGCAATTCTTCTAATCATCACATCTTGTGTTGAATTTCTAATTGGGATACCAGTGATCAGATTAAAAAATGTAAATTGTGAATAAAATGGTTAATATAGGTATAATATATTGACTGTTACAAGGCTTGCCATGATACCCAGCATTTAGATTAGTACCCTTCAGATAGAAATTTTGATGATGACAATGGAGTAAACTTTCTCTGCCATCGTTTCCTATCTGTTTCATCCACTGCTTATTTATTTATTTATTTATTTATTTGTTTGTTTATGTGGTTTTGGGGATTTTTTTTTTTTTTTTTTGTGGTACCAGGGATTGAACCCAGGGGCGTTCTACCTCCGAGCTACACCCCCGGCCCTATTTTTATCCTTTATTTTGAAACGGGGTCTCACGAAGTTGCGGAGGGCCTCACTAATTAGCTGAGGCTGGCCGCGAACCCGGATCCTCCCGTCTCAGCCTCCCAAGTACTGGGATTACAAGCGTGCACCACCACGCCTGGCTTGGTTTTGGGGATTTAACCCAGCATTGTTCTACCTCTGAACTACAACCCTAGTCCTTTAAAAAAAAATTTTTTTTTAAATTTTGAAATGGGGTATTGCTAAGTTACTTCACATTGCCCTTGAACCTGCAATTCTCCTGTCTCACCCAGCCTTGCAAGTTCTGGGATTACAGGATTGCACCAACATGCCTGGCTTTCCATTTACTCTTAACTGAAGTAACACACACACACACACACACACACACACACAAATACAGTTTGATGATATGATTTCTTGCCCCCCAAAACAAATACCAGCCCTTGAGTTCCATTATGAAAGAAAACGTCAAAGGAAAGAGTCCAAAGAAAATAAAGAGGCAGGGTAACTTGGCTATATAAAGAGAAGAGAGAATCCGGTCATGGTGGCATACGCTTGTAATCCCAGTACTTGGAAGCTGAGACAGGAGGATCGCAGGTTCGCCACTAACCTTAGCTATTAGGCCCTCCACAACTTAGTGAGACCCTGTTTCAAAATAAAGAATAAAAAATAGGGCTGGGGGTGTAGCTCGGAGGTAGAATGCCCCTGGGTTGTCTCCAGTACGACACACACACACACACACACACACACACACACACACAAATGAATAATAATGAATAAAAATAAACAGGAGAGAGACTTTCTTTACAGGTACTCACCTTATAAGGGAGAAGATGGGAAGAGAAGAGTGTCCATTCTGGAAGTATCAGTGTTAGGCAGTCAACTGTGGGCAAATGACGGGCTTATCTTAGACAATGGAAGTGACATTTGGAGCACTCGTATGGAAATTGAGTTGGCTGGTTTTATGTTGTGTTCTGAGACTCAGGAGAAACCTGACTTTCTAACTGAATGTGAATTTTACTGAGGGATGTATGGTTTTATGAACTGTGTTTTATTTATGTGAATGCATTTCATGAGAAGCGAGTTTACTTTTTTCAGCTTCTTAACAATATTTTTTTTTTTGCCAGATTTCTTTGCTTTTTTTTTTTAATTAATGGCTTAGGTATGACATGGCTTTAAAGTGCCCAAACAAAGCCAAGTGTGGTGGTGCACACCTGTAATCCCAGTACTTGGGAGGCTAAGGCAGAATGATCACAGATTCGAGGCCAGCCTCAGCAACTTAAGTGAGACCCTGTTTAAAAAAAAAAAAGTTTCCAAACAGCTTTTGTTTGGATTGTGTGTATACAGCATCATTGTTTTACAAGCTTGCCTCTTGTATTGATTTTCTTCTCCATGTTTAGATTGTTCCTTCTTGACAGTAAATAGCATGAAAAATGAGGTCAAAAGAATGACTCACCTCATTATAAATCACCATGGGTAATAGAAAGTGATTTTGAAGGATGATTGAGCTGCATTCCATCTGTTGAGAATAATTCCACCTATTGGAGAGTTCCTGTAGCACTGGGACCCATCCATTCATTCCTCATCAATGCCATTTGGGCTAGAATCAAGAGAATTTTACTGCTAGAACTCTATGTGCTTAATAGATATTTAAAGCAGATAACACATGTATGATTGGCATCAGTTTTCAAGTAAGAATGGAGACTGCCTTGCTTCTGCTCAGGGCTATAGCCAGTTCATGATAGAGTCACCAAGGCTCCAGGGTTTTTTGCTTTTTGAGATGAGTTCTTGCTATGTTCTCCAGGCTGTTCTCAAACTCTTGGGCTCACATGATCCTCCCATCTCAGCTTCCCGAGTAGCTGGGACTACTACACCTCTCCTAGTTCAAGGACTTTTTTTTTTGCAGTACCGCGGATTGAACCCAGGGGTGTTCTACCTCCGAGCTACACCCCCGGCCCTATTTTTTATACTTTATTTTGAAACCGGGTCTCACGAAGTTGCGGAGGGCCTCACTAAGTAGCTGAGGCTGGCCGTGAACCTGCGATCCTCCGGTCTCCGCCTCCCAAGTACTGGGATTACAAGCGTGTGCCACAATGCCTGGCTTCAAGGACTTTTTAAAAATAGGGAAATAACTAAAATATAATGAACTTTATCTTTTTTTCAGTATGTTAGTTATTGTAAAAAGATTATTATATATACTTTTTTTTGTGATACTGGGGATTGAACCCAGGGGCGTTCTACCTCCACGCTACACCCGCAGCCCTATTTTTTTTTTTTTTTTTTTTGCAGTACCGGGGATTGAACACAAGGGCGTTCTACCTCCGCGCTACACCCCCGGCCCTATTTTTTATACTTTATTTTGAAACCGGGTCTCACGAAGTTGTGGAGGGCCTCACTAAGGAGAGAGAGAGAGAGAGAGGGAGAGAGAGAGAGAGAGAGAGAGGGAGGGAGAGAAAGGGAGAGGGAGAGGGAGAGAGAGAGCGAGAAGCTGAGGTTGGCTGCGAACCCGGATCCTCCGGTCTCTGCCTCCCAAAGTACTGGGATTACAAGTGTGCGCCATCACGCCCGGCCCCAGCCCTATTTTTTGTACTTTATTTTTTTTGAAACCGGGTCTCACGAAGTTGCGGAGGGCCTCACTAAGTAGAGAAAGAGAGAGAGAGCAAGAGAGAGAGAGAGAGAGAGAGCGAGCTGAGGCTGGCTGTGAACCCGGATCATCCGGTCTCCGCCTCCCAAAGTACTGGGATTACAAGCGTGCGCCACCACGCCTGGCCTTATATATACTCTTAATATCAGGAATTTCCTGTTCTGTCCTTATAAAGTACATCTGTGGTTTGAATTTTTTTTTTTTTTTGCGGTACCAGGGATTGAACCCAGGGGCATTCTACCTCCGGGCTACACCCCCAGCCCTATTTTTTATTTTTTATTTTGAAACAGGGTCTCACTAAGTTGGGGATGGTCTCACTAAGTAGCTGAGGCTGGCCATGAGCCGGGCGTGGTGGCGCACGCTTGTAATCCTAGTACTTGGGAAGTTGAATATTTAAAAATATGAATGGTTTTGTATGTATATATACACACACACACACACACACACATATATATATATATATAACTTTTGTAATCATCTATATATAAGAAATCATTGAATATATATATTGAATGGTTTTATCTCAGCCTCCGAAGTACTTGGATCATAGGCATATGCACACTTGGCTTCTTTTGAATAATTTTTGGAGAAGGGTAATACTTTACAGTTGTATTTCTTTTTCAAAAACTTCAATATAATAGAAACATTATTTGTATTCCAAGATAATTAATCTAAGGGTTCTTTTAAGAATTGGCTTCACATTTGATTTTTTTCATTTCTAGATTAACTGCTTAAGCAACATGATAACATTAAAGTGGGGCAAAATTATTTAAAAGAAAAAAACAGTATAAATACCACCCTAACACATCAACTATTTTTATTGGTCTTTGTGCTTTCCCAGGCCGTATAGTATGTCATAATTATAATAAATATGACTCACTGAGTGCTGTTGTATACCAAGTGTTGCACTATCCATTTTGCTTTTTAAAAATTATCTTTACAAGCTTGGCATGGTGGCACACACTTGTAATCCCAGTACTTGGGAGTCTGAGACAGTAGGATCGCAGGTCCGTGACCAGCCTCAGCTACTTAGGCCCTCTGCAACTTAGTGAGAACCTGTTTCAAAATAAAGAATAAAAAATTGGGCTGGGGTTGTAGCTTGGAGGTAGAATGCCTCTGGGTTCAATCCTCAATACCGCAAAAAAGAAAGAAAAAAGAAAAATTATCTTTACATAAACAGCTCTATACCAGTGGTATTATTATTATGTTTAATGATGAGGAGGAAGAATCAGAGAACATAATGTGCCCTAATCTAGATTCACAGGTCATGCTGGCATTTGAACTCAGGTCTGTTTGAATCTAGATATTTCTAATCTTCTACCCATGTTATGCTGATTTTCTGAAATCCTGGTTTACCTCTCCATTTAGATCTTCTGTTTATTTTTGGAGGCCTCCTAGATATAGTTTTGTAGAGATAGGCTTCTTATAGCATTCTGTATGTTCCTATGATTAGCTCAGAGGTAGAAGGCCCCTAGGTTCAATCCCTAGTACCACACACACACATACACACACACACACACACACGCACACACATATACACACACATACACACACACATACACACACACATACACACACACACACACACACACAAGAAAAAAATCACATTCATATAGCACCTTTGGTAATTAATTTTTTGATAGCTTTGATGTGAAAACCATTAGCTAACAACCCTGGGATGTTTAAAAGGGATATTGGGGTGATGCTCCACATAGTATGCTTTAAAAGTGCCAGTTACAAACTACAGCTTTAACTGAGAATACCATTATTTTTCCATTTCCAGGAAGACTCATTTTTCTCTTTAGTTTTATAACTACATACCAACTAGATCTTCATTATCTGTCCTTGAAGGGCTCAGAGGCACTTCAAACTCAACATATTTCTATGATCTGCCTCTTCTCTTGTGTGTTTTTTTGTCTCAGTAAAGAGCATCTCCTACCCAGTTATGCTAGACACCTGGGTAACTTCTATGACTTTATTTTTCTTGATTCATTTTTTCAGCAATGTTTGTCTAACACTTAGTATATGCTAGATTCATAGCTAGCATTGGGGATATAATAGGGAATAAAATAGAAATGGCCCTCTCATGAGTTTACAATCACCCAGTTCTATGGATTTCACCTCCTTAATATCTTTTTTTTTTTTTTTTGGGTACTGGGGATTGAACCCAGGGGCATTCTACCTCTGAGTTCCATCCCCAGCCCAATTTTTTATTCTCTATTTTGAAACAGGGTCTCACTAAGTTGCAGAGGACCTCACAAATTGCTGAGTCTAGCCACGAAACTGCGATCCTCCTGTCTCAGCTTCCCAAGTACTGGGATTACAAGCGTGCGCCACCACGCCCGGCTCAACTCCTGAATATCTTACGTCTGTCTGCTTTAATTTGTTCTCTTTACCACCAATTTAGTCCAGATCATTGTCTGTCACCTGGCTTACAGTCATGCTTCTCTTCCTTCAACAATTTTTTGTGCTCAGCCAGGGAGATCTGAAACCTTCCTTAAAACCCTTCAGTAGATGTCATTAACATGTTCTCCAGTCTCACTTATCGTTTCCAACTTTGATTTCTATACTTCAACTACATTGTTCACCTTTAATTTCTTTTGTCATATCATCTCTTGTGTCCAAGTATGTTTTAGTATGTTTCCTTCCCCTACTTCCCCAGTACTTATCTTTTTTCTTTGCCTACACGTTTTTCAGGTCTGGGTTCAACATCATTGCCTCCAAGGGGCCTCTCCATGGCTCCACCCATACTATCTTTTCCCATGTTAGGTGCTTATGTGTTTTCCCTTGATGCCTGATAGCTTACTTGTCATATTGTCTCAAAGCTCAGCTGGCTGTCTTCCCCCAACCAGACTCTAAGCTCTGGGAGGGCAGAGACTGTGCCTAACTTACTGTATATTATTTTAGTTGCATCTACTACAATATCTATTAAGTTTTAGATATTGGGAATAAAGATTTGTTCAGTGAATTGACTAAGCAGAGGAAGAGTATGGTGGCAAGAGTAGTAAGTTGTTTCAGTTCATAATTTAATAAGAATAATGAATTGGAAATTGGGTTCATATTTCAAACCTTATAACTTCTTTTGCTTCGTAGTATTTGATTTACTTTCTTAATAGTTGATTCTTGTTTTAGATTTTTATATTAGTTAAACCTTGGTTGGTTAGGGCATGCAGGGAATTAGGAATCTGATAGCATGTTCTTATGTTTTTTAAAGGCCAAAAGTCTAGCAGGAGAGCATAAATTAGGATTTTAGTTGCTAAAAATATTGCAGAATTCAGATCCTTGACCTTCAGGGAGGATATGGATGTGAGGAGTTCAAGTTTTTGCAGAGCTCAGATTGCTGTGTGTCATTAGTATAACTTTGAAATCAGCTGGAGGCAAACAAAGTATGAAGTGAATGGATTGGCAGAAATGTGAGAATGGTAGTAAGAATAAATTTTTTTGTGTAGTTTAGGGATTGGTATGTAAATATAACCTTATGTATTAAGATTGCATCCTTTTATAAATTATATATATGAAGAAAATTAAGCTTTATCTTTTAAATATAAAAATTATCCTGGAAGTTAACTTGTAGTAAAGGAATATGGAAAAGATCATTAAAGTTATAATAGGATAATGGGCCAAACCAGAGTACATTGAGGACAGTTTTCTTCAACCTGGTTATGTGTTTTGTTTGAATGCTGGGAGATTGTTGGTCAAGAAGAGCAGAGTGCTTTTTAATTGTATTGTACTATGCCTGAGGTCTCAAAAGGATTAAAAAAAAGTAAAAGAAATGGTCTCTTCCTTTAAGAACTCTGTTCACCTTTTGGGGAAATAAGACATAGTTACATGAAAAAAAGAATAACTAGCTGTTTAAGCAGGCTAATTGTGGAATGAATAGATTGGCTAGTTAGTATAGCTGTTCTGCAGAGATAGAATTTACTTTCATTTGGGAAAGCACAGTTCCCGGCAGGTTCGACATCTCATAACTGCTTATTGAACAAATATGTTGAATATTTTGGAGCAGAGGAATAATTGGAAAGGGTAGCAGTTTAAGTTTTTAATTTGATAAGATATTGTTGGATAGATTTATTTGAAGAGGGAGAGACAAGAGTTATGATGCACACTTGGAGGGCTGGGGTATATAGCTTGGTGGTAGAGCTCTTGTCTAGCATGTGTGAGGCCCAAGGTTCCATCCCCTGCATGGAAGAAGAAGGAGAAGGAGAAGGAGGAAGGAGAAGGAGAGGGAGAGGGAGAGGGAGAAGGAGAAGGAGAGGGAGCAAAGGAGAAGGAGAAGGAGAAGGGAAGGAGGAGGAGAAGGAGGAGGAGAAGAGGAGGAGGAGGAGGAACAGTTGGGGCTAGGGATCTACTCAGTGGTAGAGTGTACATGCTTAACATGTACAAGACTCTGGGCTCCATTCCCAGCACCAAAGAAAAAGTACAGTATCTTATTATGATAATCTAATAGTGCAACAGTGAAAGGAATAGTAAAGTGTAAATAGGCATTCATGAAAAAATATAGGATATTCAGCTATTCAGCCTCACTAGCTGTGGCAAGCAGGAGAAAGGAAGGTCAAAGACAATTTTAAGATTCTTAAAATAATACTGAAATTCATCCAGTATTTATTAAGCATCCATTCTTTTCCAGATACTGAACTAGGTTCTGGGGAAAAAATGATGAGGGCTGAGGAAGACAGTTCTCTGATGTGTAGTGTCGTTCTTCACTATAATGTGTACACCAAGGGGAAGGCAAGAAAGGAAGTTGATGTGAGGGGAGAATGGAGCTTAGTTTTAACCATTTACAATTTGAGATAAGATTGTGAGGTACCTAACTGTTAATGTGCCATGAACTATTGGAATTTAGAAAAGAGTTTGAAGTCAAAGAAACCTTTGGAGTCAGAATCAGCTGGATCTGCAAGTCTATTAATCACAAATCTCTTTTTATAAGTTCTCTCAACTTCCTTTAGTTTGTGAAGTTCATTGTATTTCCCTGCCTGTTCCCAACCCTGGCTCTCCTAAGCTTCTGAGTAGTGATAGGTTTTTTTTTGTGTGTATGTGTGGTACTGGGGCTTGAACCCAGGGGCATTCTACTTCCAAGCTATGCCCCCAGTCCCTTTTATATTTTGTTTTGAAACAGGTTCTTACTAGATTGCTGAGGCTGACCTCAAACCTGTGATCTTCCTGTTTCAGCCTCCCAAGTACTGGGTTACAGACATGTGCCACCATGCCCAGCGCTAAATAAAATTTTGTAATTTTATTGACTTTATAACATATATATTGACTTTTATATTAAAGAGGCAATGAGGTAGGATAGAGGAAATTTAAAAAATAGGTAGAAAGTGTGAGAATATAATTTGATCTTTTCTATCAAAGGAATAGCTTGACTTAGGCTCCATTTTGTAAAACTGGCATTGTGTAACCTTATATGTGCTTATATTTTTGTAAAGATAGCATTTCCTGGAAATTGTGAGTGCCAGCCCCCTCCCCCTACATCCCCTTCAGCCAGTGGCGTAAAGATTGTGAAGCTATGTTCCCCCCCAATAGGAGCACAGCACAGAAGCCTCACACTGAAAATAAAATCAGTAGTTTTCCAACATGCTGTTCCTGCATGCCTGACTTACTGGTGGCAGGATCCGTTTTTGCAAAAAGTAAAATTCACCTTTTCTTACGTTGTCATAGAAATTTATTTCTGACAAAAGGACATAAACAGAGGAAAAAGGAGACTGTAACTTTAATTTGAAAGTCTTATGCTAAAATTCCTTATACCTTAGTGCTCAAGCTGTCTTTCTCCCAGGCCTGTCACTCCCAAATTTCTGGGAAATCTATAAATCTTCACTCACAATCTTAAAGTTACTAGAAATTCACCCATTTATGTAAACTGCCTTGTGCACTATTAATTAGCTCACTAACACATGTATTTTGAAAATAGATATAGCAACAGGAGATATAAAACCTAAAACATAGGGTACTTCCCCAATATTACCTATTGACCACATAATGGAGAAGATGCCAGTCCAAGGATCCTAAAATTTATAGATTACCATAAACCTTCCTTGTGATCACCAGAGTGATGCCATCCTCACATACCTTCCCGTTCCCACCCCTCACCAAGTTTCCTTTAAAAGAAGAGCGCAAGCTGCTTTTGGTGGTACACATCTGTAATCCTAGTACTTTGAAGGCTGAGGAAGGAAGATCACAGGTTCCAGACCAGCCTTAGCGACTCTCAGCAACCTCTTTGTGCTTTAGTGTCATTATAGGTAAAATGAGGATAACAAGAATTTCAAACTTATGGAGTTCTTATAAAAAGAATTGAGTTTATGTAAATTGCTCAGAACACTAATACTAAGTCAGTGCTTATATGTATTTTTGTTAAATAAAATAAAATGCCCTCATCTGGGTTTTCATTACCACCCACCAATGTTTTAATCATTCCTAGTGACTCTGTTACTTATTTTTATGCTTCCAACCACATCTTCACTCTTTTCTATTAACAGCTGAATTTTACCTCTCTCTCTTTTTTTTATGTTTTTATTGGTGCATTGTAGTCTCACATCACAATGAGTATCAGTTTGGTGTTAACATACATGCACACAGCTTACCTCTCTCTCTTAAAAAAAAAGACATTTAGTATTTTCCTCTCGACCTCTGGACTATATTTCATATCCTTCTCCTTTTACATGCTAATGACATCCTTCCAGACTCTTCTAGGATGATACTAGATCAATTATCTCTTTGTGTCTTCATTCTCTTCCTCCCTACTTTCTCCTTTCATTATTTAAAACACCTTGTTGTCTCCATTCCTTTTTTTTTTTTTTTTTTTTTTTGCGGTACTGGGAATTGAACGCCGGGGCATTCTACCTCTGAGCTACACCCCCAGCCCTACTTTTTTATTCTTTATTTTGAAACAGGTCTCACTAAGTTGCGGAGGGCCTCACTAAGTAGCTGAGGCTGACCGCAAACCCGGATCCTTCTGTCTCAGCCTCCCAAGTACTGGGATTACAAGCATGCGCCACCACGCCCGGCTGGTCTCCATTCTTAAAATAAAAGTGACCACCGAAGTAACCTTCTCTGCATTCCCTTTCTTTGAAACTTCAGACTCATCTTTCTTTCCTTTCTCCTCAAATTCTCTTTAAGGAGTAGTATAAACCTGCTGTTCTATTTTGTTGTCATTCTACTGAAACTGCTTTCTCAAAGGCCACCACAGACTTCCTGAATGCCACAATTATCCTTCTTCATTTTTGTCCTTTTGGAACATTTTATAATATTTTGTCCACTTGATTCCCTTATTAATTAAAACTTTTATTCTCTCACTTCCAAAACAACGCTTTCTTTCCACATCTTCCTCTTACCTCCTAAATCATTCTTCTTTACTCACTTCACTATTCTTATTCCACTGCCCACTTTTTCCCCCCAGAGTTCCCTCCTCAGCCCCAGTTTCTCTCTATCCTTTTCTACATTTGTAACCGTACCCATGCCATGGCCTCATCTATATGTATGGATTAATAATGTTTGGATCTTTGCAGCCCTCACTTTTCCAGACTTGACCTTTCTCTTGGACTCCACACTTGAATTTTCAACTGCCTATTAGACATCTTGATCTAGACATCATTTATCTCTGTCTCAGTATTTCCAAAGCAAAACCATTATCACCTGTCACAAGCCAGTTGCTTCTCCTCCTGTCTTCTCTTCTGGGAAGAAAGTATTATTAACCATTGGTCATCAGAGACATTGGTTCCTAATTGACAATCCCATGATTGATTCCTGGCCAACTGCATGAGAATCATCAGGGGACACAGGTTAAAAATAGCTCCTGAGCCCTATCCTCCAAAGAGCTTGATTTAGTAGGTCTGGGGTAGGATCCTGGAATATTCTATTCTAATGTTCTTGCAAGTTTGGGAGCCACTGATGAAAATAGGGATTTTTTCCCTTCCTCCCCTCCTCCATGGTATAATGAATCATCAAACTTGTAAATTCTGTCTCTGTAATGTCTCTTTGTCTTGTCTCCATTCACACCGCTAGTACTGTAATTCAAGATCTCATGTTTTTGTCAATAGGCACACAGTAGATGTGTGAAAAACTGTTTTTGAGTAAATGAGTGCATCATTGCCATAGTCGGCTAGAGGTCTCCTTCCCCCCAAGTTCTCACTTTTACTGTCTATTTTAGTAATATCTTCAGAGTTATCTTTAAAATACCAATCTAACAATGTCATATTTTCTTTTAAAAAGCAATCCATCCATGGTTGCTAAACCTAATTATACATCAGAATTCTCATTAAAATACAGACACCTGGACCCTGGCTCTGGAAATTCCAATTTAGTAGACCTGGAGTAAAGCCTAGGAATCTGTATTTTTGTCAAGCATCTAAGGTTATTCCAATGTGGTTTGGCATTTTGAACCGTTAACATGAAGAGCAAAAAGGCCAACTCCTTACATGATATCTAAGATGCTTTCAGCCTGTCTTACCAGTTTCTTTCCCTCCCACTCCTCAACTGTGTTCACATACCTGTATATTTGTTTCTAGCCCTTTCCTGAGCTCTCCTCAAGAACTTTTGCTCTTGTTCTCTTTGCTTAGACTGCCCCCTCTGCTCTTGTGTACTTGCTAAACCCTTCTTAATCATGCAAGGCTCAATGCAGGTATCACTTCCTCTGTGAAGTCTACCCTGTCAGAATTTGTTCATCCTTCCATCTTGTTCTCATGACACATTGATCTTGCTGCTAGCTTAGCAACTACATGTGATGCTATCTTACACAAATTCACATTGACTTTTGTCATATTAGTCTGTCAGTCCCTGCGAACAGGAAGCATGTCTTAACCATCTTTTTTCCTCAGTGCCCAGTGCACTGTTTGAGCGCATGAATTAGTTCAGTAATGTTCTGCTCTTTTAGTGTTGAGAACTGAAAAGCAGAACTCTGAGATCTGACCTTTTTTTTTTTTGGTACTGGGGATTGAACCCAGGGGCATTCTACCTCCAAGCTACATCCTCAGCCTGATTTCATTTTTTATTTTGAAACAGGGTCTCACTATGTTGCTGAGGCTGTCCTTGAACCTGCAGATCCTTCTGTCTCAGCCTCCCAGGTACTGGGATTACAGGTGTGCCGCCATGCCTGGCTAAATTTACCTATTTTGAAATAGGAAGCAGAACCAAGGAGTGATCAGAGGAGAAAGCTGAAGAACCGATTAGTTTATCATAAAAGCTAAAGAAGCAGAGTTTATTTTCAATTGTTTATCCAATCATCCATCTGTTTTAAAAATATGTATTTATTGAACATTTATAGGTACAGTTCTAAGTAACAAAGAATATTATATGCTTTAGAGAACTTGCATGTATATTCATGTCTAAAATAGAAAAACAAAACAAACTTATATAACTTAGCAGTAAAAAGACTTTACTTCTTATGCATCTTAGAATTAAAGCTTCTTCTTGCCCTGCCTTAGTTGTCACCATCTCTTAGGGGAAAGAAGACCAGTACATAGCTGTCACTATCCCCTGAATGTCTGGCCCACTCCCTGGACTCAGTTCTATTATTTTTCATCATTCACTAAGGATGTAAAGTCTGGTTAGCTATAGGTTAGATAAAGCTAGACTTCTAGTTTTTTAAGCTGATTTTTCAAAAAGATCTGAAGTATTAGGACCTTTGCAACTATTTGAAAGAGATTGTTAAAATTACATGAAAACACAGGGTTAAAATCTGCCAGGACCATTTAATCGGAAAAGTCCTGATCTTTTCTGATGGGATACTTGGGGAAGCAATGAAATCATTTGAGAAGGTTAGCTAATCTGAGAGGAATAGCTCATCTAGTTTCTCTGAACACAATTGACAGAGGAAATAATCCCATTACCTTCTTATAGGGTCTAAATCATAAGAACGAGTTGAAGAAATACCTTCTGCCTTCCCAGATCCATTGATCATGTACTTGGAATTCCCCAACTATACCATGATTGGAAATCTTGATGGGTTGTTACATTTTCATAACAATTTTGGGACAAGAGTGAGGAGTCCTATGTTTCTCCTATTACTTCTGGCTTAATGAGTTTCTGGTAATGCCTGTAGAAAATTCTATGTTTGCATCTATTGTCCCAGCTTAAGACAGTTGTAGTTGGTTCCATCTGTGTCAGGGTTGTGACTTCCTCAGAACTTGGATGTTACCATTCAAATAAAAGATGTTATAGTTTGAACATTAGGAAAAAATTTAGGCCAGCACTACAAGTCAGTCTCCAAATCCATGAATTAACTTCTTAAAAATTCTCTCCAACTACCAAATAAACCAGCATTGAGATTTGGAGACCCAGAACCCTTGAGCATCACTGGTTATTTGTCACATCTTTTTCAGCAAGTCATCCTGTGATAGGCAGAAGACTCAGAAGGTGAGAGAGTTTCATTATTTACCTGGTGTTTCCAGCCCAGGGGTGCTATTGCCCCAGTGGAGAGGTTTATCAAGTGGTTTTGATACGACTGTGAATAAAGAAGAAAATGTGTTTCAAACAGTTTCCATGAACATGATTTGAACTTTGGATTTTTGTACTTGTTTCTTTTTTCGTACTGGGGAGTTCTACCTCCAAGCTACACCCCCAGCCCTATTTTTTATTCTTTATTTTTTATTTTGTGGAGGACCTGAGCCTTCCAAGTATTGGGATTACAAGCGTGGGCCACCATACCTGGCTCTTGTACTTGTTTCTTATCTACTTTACCTACTTCCTCCCCTGAGAACAGAGCCTTAGAGCTCTTTGCTTTCAACCCTCCTTACACCTTGTTTCTGTTTTCTTCAGTGTCAATAGATACATTCTCTCTTCTTTGCTGTAGCCTGCTTTGGTTACTGATTTATTTTAAGACTTTTCCTATCTGTTCTGGTAGTTTATTTCTCTGAACTTGAGTGTGTCCTTTAGAAAACCCCTTAACTTCCCCCCCAAAATGATTGCGCATGTTCCTTTTGAATTCTTCATATTTGAATCATGTTCTCTTCTTAAACTTTGAAGGATTAAGATCTCAAGTATCTATGGTGTAGTCTTTGAAAGTCACTGTCTTTTTTTTTTTTTTTTTTTTTGCGGTACCGGGGATTGAACCCAGGGGCATTCTACCTTTGAGCTATACTCCTGGCCCTGTTTTTTAGCCTTTATTGAAACCAGGTCTCACGAAGTTGCGGAGGGCCTCACTAAGTAGCTGAGGCTGGCTGCTAACCTGGATCCTCCGGTCTCCACCTCCCAAGTACTGAGATTACAAGCGTGAGCCACCACGCCCGGCTGACTGTCTTTTTTTTTTAATCAAGGCTTCATGTGGTTGTTGGAATAATTGGATTGTGTTGATAACACTACAATGTATACAGCAATTATTTGCCTTACTAATGTCTGGCAATCTTCTTTCTTATTCATAGGTGCTATCTCATCAATGTATATGTAAATTGTTTCTAAATAGCATTCCCTTATAATATGTATATGCCTACATATATATCTATTCCCTATATATTGCTATGTATTCTATATACATACTTTCCATGTGTATATATGTGCGTACATACATACATACATACTTCTTAGGTTATTAAAGCCCCCAAAAGATCTCAGTTACTTGTAATTACTCAATGTAAGAATAACTCTTTGCTGAGCTTTAATGAGGCAAAAGTCCCTCGTGGTCACCTATCTTACTCTTATAAGAAAGGAAAAGAAAAAAAAAGACCTTTTGGTTTGACCTGATCTAGATTATCTGAGTATTGCCCCTTTATGTAAATGAGTGTTGGAGTGTTTTTGATGAACTGTGGTGTGTGTGTGTGTGTGTGTGTGTGTGTGTGTGTGTGTGTGTGATCTTTCAACTGCCTCCTATGGCCTGGGCCAAGACACATGCAGCAGTCTTCCAAACAGGCTGTTTTTCAGTGATTGCTTGTGAAACTAACCTAATAAGGAACTACATTTAGCTACTAGTATATTCTACTCTGTGCTCTTAGACCAGCTTAAAGACGACAAGTTGCAGTCACTTTTATTTTCCACAGTTTCTGGGAATGGCCTAAGAAAGAGATGTCTACTAATAATTTCAAACATTTCCTTAATGGTACCTGTTAATATATAGCGTGTTAAAATTAGAATTTTAGCTGGGTGTGGTGTGCACACTTGTAATCCCAGTATTTGGGAGACTGAGACAGGAGGATCACAAGGACAGCCTCAGCAAGTAGTGAGACTCTCATTAACCTAGTGAGACCCTGTTTCAAAATAATAATAATAATAAAGAATAGGGCTAGGGGTGTAGCTTGGAGGTAGAATACCCCTGGGTTCCATCCCCAGTACCCCTCCACCACACACAAATAAAGTAAAATTAGAATTTTACCTTCATCATTTCTCTTGACCTTCTCATGGAAAAATGAGTAGTTTGAAGGCCAGAATTATTAGAGCAATAGTAAATTAACAGAAACAAAGGACTGGGGGAATATGTAAACCAATAGGCTGTAGACTTGAAAATATCTGAATAAAGGAATCCTCATGCAAAGCTCAGATAAAGGGAAATTGTTTTCTGAGTATCTCATGTTAGACCCCAGGATTTATTGGTTTTAATTTTTTTTTTTTTTTGCAGTACTGGGGATTGAATTCAGGGGCATTCTACTTCTGATCTACACCCCCAGCCCTATTTTTTATTATTTATTTTGAACCAGGGTCTCACTAAGTTGCGGAGGGCCTAAGTAACAGGTTGGCCGTGAACCTGTGATCCTCCTGTTTCAGCCTCCCAGGTACTGGGATTACAAGCGTGTGCCACCATATCCAGTTTATTGGTGTTAATTTTTAAATAATCATATATTCCACTGGGCATGGTAGCGCACACCTGTAATCCCAGTACTTGGAAGGCTGAGACAGAAGGATTTCAGGTTTGAGGAGAGCCTCAGCAATCTAGTGAGACGCTCAGCAACCTAGCAAGACTATATTTCAAAACAAAAAATAATCCCAGTACTTTGGGAGGCGGAGACCGGAGGATCCGAGTTCGCGGCCAACCTCAGCGCGCATGCGCGGGCGCGAGCGCACGATTTCTCTCTCTTCTCTCTCTCTCTCTCTCCTCTTTCTCTCTCCCTGTCTCTCTCTCTACCTAGTGAGGCCCTCTGCAACTTCGTGAGACCCGGTTTCAAAAATAAAGCATAAAAAAATAGGGCCGGGGGTGTAGCGCGGAGGTAGAACGCCCCTGCGTTCAACCCCCGGTACCGCAAAAAAAAAAAAAAAAAAAGGGCTGAGAGTGTAGCTCAGAGGTAGAATCCCCCTTGGTTCAATTCCAAGTACCAAGTAATAATAATAATAATAATGAGCTGGGTGCAGTGGCTCATGCCTATAATGTCAGTACTTGGGAGGCTAAGATGGGAGGATCACAGGTTCGTGGCCAGCCTCAGCAACTTAGTGAGGGCCTCTGCAACTTAGTGAGACCCAAATAAAAAATAAAATTGGTCTGGTGGTGTAGCTTGCAGGTAGAATGCCCCTGGGTTCAATGCCCAGTACCACACATACACACACAAAAATGATAATAATGGATAATTATATATTCATAGGAAGTAATACCGAGAAGCCTGTGTGTCCTTCAACCAGTTTCTTCCACTGGTGACGTCTTACATAACTGTAGTGTAACATCAAAATCAGCAAATGGATGACTGTATAATATACAGACCTTATTCAGATTTTACCAGTTTTATATGCATGTGTGTATGTAGTTATATGCAATTCAATCCTATGTGTATTCTTGTGTAAACATCAACACAAACAAAATACAGGAATTTTTTCAGTTTTCAAAGTTACTTTAAATTTGTTCTGTTGATTTAGGTGATTTGATTTATTTGTTTGTTTTTTAAAAGAAATCTAATTTTGGCTGGGTGTGGTGGTTCATGCCTGTAATCCTAGTACTTGGGAGGCTGAGACAGGAGGATCGCAGGTTTGAGGACAGCATCAGCAAGTAGTGAGACTCTCATCAACCTAGTGAGACCCTATTTCAAAATAAAAAAAATTGAGCTGGGGTATAGCTAGGGTTATAGCTCAGTGGTAGAATGCTCCTGGGTTCAATTCCTAGTACCCCCCCCCCCCAAATCTAATTTCTAACTTGGAAAGTCTGGAAATACAAAGTGTATTATGTTAAGGGAAATAAAATTTTTTGAGAACTTTAAAAAGGTTGATTGTGAAATGTGCATCAAACATGCAAGAATACTTCATACTATTATTTATTAGTGATACAAATGAAGTTTAAATCTTACTGATCCACTGACTTTTTTAAAACTGACTTCTTCATGGTTGTAGAACAAAATGAAATTGTCATAATATTCTCTTCAGCCCAGACAAAGTAAGTAAAAAAATTCAAGTCCAATTTTAATGTATTTCTAGTTATTCATATTTTTAAACTGTGCGGGCTAACATATCTTTGTTTGAATTTTGGATAGTAAGAAGCCTTATTCCTTTTTATATTTTATTTTTTGCAGTACTGGGGATTGAACCCAGGGGTATTCTACCTCTGAGCTACACCCCCAGCCCTATTTTTTATTCTTTATTTTGAAACAGGGTCTCACTAAGTTGTGGAGGGCCTCACTAAGTAGCTGAGGCTGGTCGCGAACCCAGATCCTCCTGTCTCAGCCTCCCAAGTACTGGGATTACAAGCGTGCGCCACCATGCCCGGCTGCCTTATTCCTTTTTAGAATTCTTTCTTACTAAACAGAGAAGTCTTATGAGATACTGGTGGTATACTTGTTAGCAATGTAAAGAGGGCCAGCTGCCTAGCCACACTTTTTCCTTTATTGACTTTTTATTTTTAATAAACTCAAATATATAAAAAGTTACAAGGACTAAAATAACAAATACGTGTAGTCATCAACCAGCATTAGGAATTTAGTTGAATATGTCTTTATATTTTACTTATATGAGTATATCCCTAAGTATAATATTGTTGTATGTGTTTTTAAAGTTACATAAATGATATCATATTCTATATATCCTTTTGCTATGTGCCTTTTAAAACTTAACGTTTTTTAATTGGTGCATTATGAGTATACAGAATAGTGGTATTCGTTGTTATTTATTTATACATGCACATAAAACCTTATTGCATAAACTCATTAGTAAAATAAATATTCCTTGATTCTTGAATTTCTCAGAAAATGTTAATCTATTAGAAATTGTCCTAGGCTCTTCGGGGCAGGGGATAATTATAGAATAATATAGCTTTTAGGTACCCTAGCAGGCATAAAACTCAACCTGTCAGTTTAACAGATTGAAACTGAGGTCCAGAGGGGTGAAGAGATTTGCCCAAGGTCTCACAGCTAAATCTATTGAAAGCATATAATAACTGTCACATTTTTCTCTGATTTAGCATTATACTGTCTGTCTGTCTGCCTGTCTGTCTGTCTATCTATCTATCTATCTATCTATCATCTATCTTTTATTTATTTATTTGTATTGGGGATTGAACCCAGAGGCATTCTCACTTGAAGCTATACCACTAGCCCTTTTTATTTTTTATTTTGAAAGAAGCTCTTGCTAAGTTGTTGAGAGTCTTAAGTTATTGAGGCTCACCTCAAACCTGTAATCCTCCCATCTCAGCCTCCTAAGTACCAGGATTATAGACTTATAGACTTGTACCAATGTGCCCCATTTGACATTATACTTTCAATGATTATTTCAGGAGGTTTTCTGATTTTTTTTTTTTTGGTAAAGACATATTATTCAAAAGGATTACTTATTGCAGGGGAGGAAGGGACTATTGTAGTAGGGAGAGTGCTGAAACCATAATGCCTGCAAATGTCTCAAGAGCTGTTTTTCTATACACGGCTAACTTCAAGTGTAAATGTAAATTTGAATAGTTATAATGAATTTCCATGTATTTAGTATGTTCTGTAGACTTTCTTTGATTTTTGGCAAATTTAACGCACTAAATGATAGTAATAAGCTGAGGTCCTTTTGTATCTAACACTTGCCAAAGTTTTCGTTTCGCTTTGTTTTGTTTTTAGGGGTAGTATATTTCTCTTATGGCTATTTACTTTTTATAATATACTGGTCTTAATGAGAACCGTTTTCATGAGAATATTTTTAGGCATATCTTTGCCTCAAGACTGCCAAATTGCATGTAGAAGAATAAAATTATACAACTTTTTCATGGCATCCTATTCTACAAAAGGGAAAGAAGAAATAAGAGAAAAGGATGTTTTAGAAGAGTTTTTGTTCACTGTTAGTTCAAATTTAGACCATTGACTAAGAAATTGTGACTAATAGTGTTCATATTTGAATGAAGTTACCGATTCTGTGTCAGAAAGTGTTCCGGTCTTTCTCTCTCCACTACCCTCTTAATAAAAATGACTTTGCTCTTGGCCTTCCCCCATAAACTTTAAAAAGAGAGATAGGAAATTACCTTAAGCCTTTACATTTTTGCCATTCAGCCTTAAATTGGAATACTCTGTCAACCATGTCAATGTGGCATGTTAACCAGACTGACTGTGCTCCAGGGAATAGGGTGGGCTAGAACCAGCTGCATAGGATATTTTAATGAGTTCTAAAATTTTGTAGGGCAAGAAAGATGAAACATGGTCTCAAAAAGATGGAGGGATTGTCTCTGCTTATTTCTTAGTTAAGACCTTCATACCCTAAAGCCTAGCAAGTGAAGTCTGCTGTTGGTGTGCTGCTATTTAAGATTCATTTGAATTAGCCTTTAAGGTTGTTAACTAGACAGCTTAGACATGCCAGCTACTTGGCTACTCCTTAATCTTGGCCTCATTGCTACAAGAATTTTTTTCTGATTCCCTTATGGTAGAAAAGTATTCTTTGGTGATTTCTATTTTTTTTTTTTTTGAGGTACTAGGGATTGAACCCAGGGGTATTCCACCTCCAAGCTATACCCCCAGCCCTATTTTTTATTCTTTATTTGGAAACAGGGTCTCACTAAGTTACAGAGGGCCTCCCTAAGTAGCTGAGGCTGGCCATGAACCCAGATCCTCCGGTCTCAGCCTCCCAAGTACTGGGATTACAACCATACGCCATCATGCCCAGCTCTTTGGTGATTTCTTTAAAGGTCAATAATTAGACTGTTTGAAAACAAACTCCAAATATCTTGATACCTTCCTGCCTATCCCTTTAGAGCGACTATTGTGTCTAGGTCAGATTTTCCTGGGTTGAGGCTGCTTTCTGGATGCACCAGACATTTAACATGGTGTCATAGGGCAATCCCAAGCCAGGTTGGGAAAGGTAGGATTGTTGTCACTTTACTTTTCAAGGCAAGTCTTTGAATTGTCCTGCACCACACTGTAAGAATACATGTAAATTAGTTGTATAGTGTGGGGGATTAATTATATTTCAAACTAGCCATTGTGCAAAAGGAGAATAATTCCAAGAAGAAAAACTCAAGCTGGGTGTGGTGGTGCACACCTATAATTATAGTACTTGGGAGGCCAAGACAGGAGGATCACAAGTTCAAGGGCAGCCTCAGCAACTCAGACCCTGTTTCAAAATAAAAAATAAAAAGGTCTGGGGGTGTAGCTCAGAGGGAGAACACCCCTGGGTTCCATCCCCAGTGCCATACATAAAAGAAAAAAGAAAAGAAAGGCTCAGAAAATACATATAATATGTCCCCATTTATACCTTAAAATCCTAAAAGATTTATGAAAAACACATCAGTATACAACCATGTAAATGTCTAGACAGTATTTTAGAAGGATATACACTAAACTATAGATAGGGATTGTCCATTTTCTGTTGCTGTGATAGAGTAATTTATAAAGAAAAGAGGTTTATTTTGGTTCATGATTTTGGTAGCTGGGAAGTTCAAGAGCCTGTTGCCAGCATATACTTAGCTTGTAATGAAGGCCTAGAGTTGCTTCAACTCATGGTAGAAAGTAGAAGGGCAAGTGTTTCATGTAGAAGAGACAAAACCTCAGGGGCAGCCTTGCTTTATAAAAACCTGCTCTCTTGGTATCTAATCCAGTCCCAAGAATGAGAACTCACTCCCATGTGACGGCAATAATGTCTTCATGAGGACAGATCCCTCATGACCCCAAGTTCTTTTAAAGGCCCCCCCATCTCTCAACACTGTTGTGTTGGAGACCAAGTCTCAGGGTGAGCTTTGGCGAAGACAAACCATAGCAGTTAGATTTCTATTGTGTGTGTGTGTGTGTGTGTGTGTGTGTGTGTGTGTGTGTGTGTTTTGTTTTTGTTTTTAACTCTTACAAGAAAATATACTTTTGTGTTATTGGATTACTTTTTAAAAAATGTAAGCAAGAAGGTTATAGTATAACCTGGTAATGGATACAGGCATGGGCTGAGAGTTAGGAACCCAGAGCTTTAGTTCTGGTGCTGTCACAGACTTTAGCCCTCTCAAGCGGTTTCATTCTTGAATATCTAACATAGCTCAGTGTCAGGAAGTAGGATTAGTACCATGTTGTTTCCTGTTGTCACTTCCTGACCATTACTTCCCATGCCCTCTTAATAAAAATAGCATACCTTCTGCTCCTTTGATTCTCATGTCATTTGGTTATGCCACCTTCTCATCCCCTTATTCATCAAAGATTTAACTTGCTCTCCATCCCATTTTCCTATTAGAACATCCAATACACTAGCCTCATAGTTTCTTAACTTCTTCACTTTGGGTGATTTATCCCTCCACCTTGCTCTGTCATCTACTTCCACAGTCACACCTATGTCACAGTTTTCACCTAGAGCTGTTCTCTCTTTAACGCCTCTGACTTTTTGATAATAATATGTCATTGTAGGTTACTGACTGCCAATATAAGCAGATTCTTTTTGGGACTTCCAATTCTTTGTCCCATTTCCTTTCTTCCTAACTCATCAGCTTCCCTTGTCTTGCTTAGATCCTATGTTCACTTTAGTAGTACTTTCACTGAAGCCTAAATTCCTTTACCTCTCAGAAATTTTTTAATTTACCTGGCGGAATTCAAACTAGATGAACCCAACTCTTATTTCTCTATGGTTACATCTAAGTAGCTGAAAAATCACAAAATAGTGCAGATTTTTGCTTTTACATTCATGGTCTTCAAATTCAAGTAGATCTTTACCAGTGTCTGGAAACTCTATTATATGTCTCCAGTCAATGCACTCACTCCTTTCTCTGGAATGATCATTTCACACTTCTCTGTACTCCTCACCCTTTTGACCAACCAATTTCCCTTCTCAACAGATGATATCACCTCTTATTACTTAGCTTCTCTACAGTCCACTCTGATCAGGTTTTTGTCTCTTATCACTGTACCAGAAAAAGCTTTTTAACAAGAGCTTTAATATTAGACTTGTTAAAGTCTCTAGTGACCTGCAGGTTGCTAAATTGAGAGATGATGTAATAAAATGGTTCAGAATATAGGCTCTGGAGCCAGAGTGATTGGATTTGAATGCTAGCTTCTTCATTTTTAGCCAGGTGACCTTAGGCAAGTTTTAACCTTTTAAAAACAACAACAACAATAGTAATGTACATCTTATAAGCTTGCTAAGATGAATAAATGAATTAATATATGGGGATAGTGCTTAACTCATAGTAAGTAATAAATATTAACGGATATTATTTCTACTCCTAGGGCTACTTCCGTTACTACTATAATTACTACTAGTTCACAGATAAGAGAGAAAACACAGAAATTAGATGGGAATGTCTTCAGTTTTCTGCCTCTAAACCACTCTACCTATGTCTGAGGCATTCTCTTTTCCTTCTTTCCTATTGCAACAGCAAAGGAGTTTTCTCATCTAATGCTAATCCTCCCATGTTTGTTTTGGAATCTTTCTCCATACACTATCCACCTTCAAGTTTTTCTTTTCATGTGGCCTTCCAAATGTCCTTCAACATGACAGGTCTCTTCTGTCTTACTGCTGCATAACCCTTGGCCTCCAGTTATAGCCATGTCTCTTTCCTCCCTTTCTTAGCCATATTTTTAAGACTTTACAGTGCTTTCATTTCCCCTCACTCCTAATTCCATTCCCGTCTCGCCCTCCACTCCTTACTGAACGGAAACACTTCTTGCTAAGGTCACCAGTGACCTTCTCATTGTTAATTCTCACATTTTCTTTCTTTTTTTTTTTTTGCATCTTTTT